>VUQJ01042339.1:0-10808 GCA_015108635.1 Andinoacara biseriatus
TGGTCAAACAGCAGAGAACAAGTCACCTTTAGAACTCGGACCCATGGCTGGAAGAAAAACACTGAAAATACGGCAGCTTTGAGTCTGAAACCGATCTGTGTCAAATACTCTGAAGGAATGAGTGTCTGTGGGTGAGCAGTGAAGTGAGTGATGCATGTGGAAGAACCAGCGATATGTTCGAGCTTTCTGTGTGATTGAGAGCAGAAGGAAAACTCCCAACAGACCCAAAGGAGCAGAGAGTGAATTCCTCTTCTTCCTCGGGCAGCTTCGAGGTGCATCATAAAAAAACTTGAACATGAAAAGTGACACTTAACAAGAAGTTCATCAGTCACTGTGTCAATGAATGTGATTTATCCCAAGTTCACATTTGGAAGACAAAGTGATGGTTTTCTTTTTGGCATTAAAGAGGAAACAGCATTATCTTGCATGCCTCAAACGGTTTGATCCCAGTTCCACTTTTCTGTTTCAACCACAGACTGAAGAAGAGATGCAAAAGGGCAACATCAGCTCTGCTCCTCAGCACAGTTCTATTAAATCATGTACAAAGGAGGAGGGGGGGGGGCAATTTTTGCATTAAAAAGGTGAAACTTTTTCTTTGGACTTAAGTAGAAAGGTAGTTTTTCTTTCTTCTCTGATGACAGCATCTAGCAGCAGTTATTAAAGGTGCCTCTGGAGGATTTGCTGCAGCGGCTTCAGCTAATGTCGCTAAAACCAGCATATTCCATTTTTCTTCAAAAATAATACTTCAGTGTCATCAAAAGTTCACTTTGCTAAAAGGCTTGCTATGTCATGTAAGGACTCCTTATGTGTGCACAGACAGGTGCACCGATACACACACACACACACACACACACTGTCATTGTGTCTTTTCGCAAGAACATGATATATGTGGATTATCATCATGCTGAAAAAATACACAAAAAGGGAATAATGAAAATAGAAGGGCATAGTGAGGGAATAATGATAGGCCTGCTACTGATGGAGGTCTGGAGGTAAAGACAGATGGATGCAGAGGTTTCTCATTCTCTGTCTCTCTCTCTCTCTCTCTCTCCACCCCTCCCCCCTCACTCTTTCTCTCTCCCCGTTCTCACCCTTCCTCTCTTTCTCCCGTCTCTTTTTCGTCTGCTCTCCATCAAGATGCCATTATTCAGGACATTAGCGAAGAAGAGCTAAAAGCTCTCACTGTCGAGGAGGGTCCCAGGGTCCTTTCTGAGAGCTCTGATGCAAACACACACGCATGCAAGCGCGCACGCGCACACACACACACACACACACACACACACACACACACACACACACACACACACACACACACTTTGATTACAGAAGTACCGTATAGTATAGGTGAAGAGGTAAGAGGTGGTGAAAAGGTCTTATTGCAGACATTACCTGGTATCTCAGCTCCTCTACTCTCTTCTGTGACCAGAAACACGGACATTAGGCGGCACAAAGGAAATGAGCAGCGCTCGATAAAGCAACACGCAGTGTCCTCATGGGCTTATTTATACTTGTGAACTTTATGATCTTCTCTCTTTGCTCTGCTTTTCATGCGTCTCCTTCATCCTGTCGCTCGTAATGCATCTAAAAATATTCAAAGCTGGAGCGAATTGATCAAAATTTGGGAAAAAAAGGTATTGATGCATAGATCTGTACTTGTCATTCTTCTCATCAGGCATACCTGATACATAGAGAGTTAACTTGTGATGACAATGTGAGAATCAGACTAAAAGTTGTCCCAAGCCCTCCAAAACAAAGTGGAGTAATTGTGTCATTAAAAAAAACAAAAACAAATGTAGTTTCATAGTTACAGATTAACTAGTTACAAGACTTTGCACACGCAGAATGTTTAGAACGAGAACTCAGAGGTTCTCAAGCTTTTGGGGGGTCAGGAAGATCCTACCAGGGACCCAAAAAGGGAGCTTCTTGTCATGCTTAGCAGAACAGAAGTAGAGGTCTCACTGGTAATTATATTAGTTGAAGCAGCGGTGATTGGAGCAGATGTTTAGAAAGAGCTGCAGTGCAAATAATAAGCATTATGTGCTGTAATAAACGATGCAGTCGAATTAGATAAACGTGTTAAAATGATTTCAGTTGTCATAAATAGTGCAGCGGTACCGCCTAATAAGATTTCAAGGAATGGCTGCACGTTGCAGTTTCAACAGCACAACCAGCAGCCAAAGCTGTGCCTGCCTGCTGCAGTAACCCTGATATAACTTGTGCCGCAGCTCTGAGGGGCTCGGAAAGTTTGTTTTTGCAATTAATTTTCAAACTGTCTCTTTCCTAACTTTTCCTAATTATTCTATTTTCTGAGCTCAGGGGAATCGAGGATTTTCATAATTCATCCTCCTCCTTACCCCTCATTTTTTTTTCCCTTCCATTACAATTACTGTAGTACAAAAACCATCAACATTATTCATCTGTTCCTCTTTTCAATTTACCGTTCTTTCTTTCAGTCCCAGTAATTCATGTGTGTTCTTTCTTTTTTATCAGACTTATGGAGCTCTATGCTGCTCATGTATTTATTCATGCTTTTCTGCCTCTGATGAGCAACATGGACGAAGCTGAATAGAGGTGGTGTGTATGTGCACGTGCTTCTGTGTGTCTGTGCAGAGCTTCGCTGTAGACCTTCTCCATTGTGCTGATTCTAAGAGAAGGTCTTAATCTAGCCACTGCCATTACCGCTACTGAGACCTCCAGCCTCCACCTCCCCTTTTGCCCTGATGTTGTGCCCAGCCACGAAGGCCCTTTAGTGGGTCGACTGGCAAGCCAGATCAGGGTCTTGGGTCTGGGGCTTGGCCTGGATCCCTGGTCCTCATCCTCCAGCACCAACGCCCTCTGCAGCCCCACAATGAAGCCTCCATCCTGGCCTGACTTGGCCCCCGAAGCTGCCTTCCTGGCTCGGGGCCTGGATGGATGGAGGGATGGAGAGGAGGGGGAAGAAAGCCTGTAGCTGGATGTGCAGTGGAGTGAGGAGAGGTGGAGAGGCTAACAATGCTATCAGAGAGCTGGCGTCCGTCTCTCAGACACACACACACATACACACACACACACACTGCTGCGTTTGTCTTCATTTATCACTGCTCTTCACACATAAATGACAACAAAAGAAGAAAGGGGGTAAGCGGAGTAGAGAGGGTCAGAAAGAGAAAAAAGAGTGAGAGAAAAGTGGCAGAGAAAAAGAGAAACAGAGCTGCTTATAGGGCTGCTTTAAAAAGATGGCTAAGGGAAAACAAATGGAACAGGCAAAGACACAGAGGGGGGACTGAAGAGTTAAACAAACATAACAAATTAATATTAAAAAGAGCAGAAAAGAAAATGAAGAGTTGGGAAGAAATGGTGGGACACAGTGTGAATAAAAGAGGAAAAAAAAGGCAGCAGTGTTTTTCAGCAGCCTGTTGGCCGAAGCCTCTGTGACATTGTGAGGCCTTCTGGATCCCCATGGAAACAAAAATCAACATGTTTGCCTGAAACGCTTTCATTAGCACCTTGTAGCTCAGCCAAAAAAAAAAAGAAAAAAGCACGATGAGGGACGAGGAGGAGCAGAATAGAAAAATCCCAGCACAAATAACACAAACAAACAAAGGATAAAAAAAAGACAAAAAAGAGCAAAAGCAAACTTAGTAAAAGCAGTTTTCTCTTTTCTCCCCATCTTTTTTTTTTTAATACTGTTTTTCAGATCTACCCACTGACCCGTGTCGTTTTTTTGCAAACAATGTAACAGGCGGACTTTCAGGATGTTTTGAGTAGCCATCACTTTGGGGATCAAACTATACTCAGTGTAATAACGTTGCCATATTTGCATTGGGTATTATAATGATAGCCTTTGGCACATTAGAATAAGCTCCGGACAGGGAAAGCAGCTTAAACAAACAGTCTGATTGAGTTTGTTGACTTTTTATTATTATTATTATTATTATTATTTAATAAAAAAATCACAACAGATCAAAATGAATTAACCTTTCAGCGTTTCTTTTATCTCATGCGCATCAGTTAGAACTGTTTTTCAGTAATTTAGTAAATGGGAGGAAACTTAGAAAACTAATTATATATATTTTTTTTCCCCTTGTATTTCATGTAAAATTATAATGAATGAAATCCAGGGGTAATCTGAAATGTCACGCTTGGCTCCCCAGCACAGACAGGGAGGAAGCTGCATATAATCGAGCAAGGATAAAAGTAGGACATCTGTGTGTGTGTGTGTGTGTGTGTGTGTCAACACACACACGCAGAAAGAGAGGGAAAGAGAGAGAGCAAGCTTTGGCATAACGGCAATCAATTAAAGCTTCCTCTTCTTCTCTCCTTTAATTGAAATTGAATAACATAGGTTTGCCTCACTCCCCTTTTACCAAGCACGCGAGGAAGCGCCTCGGGCTGATCCGAAGCAGAGCTGCACTCTCGTTTACCCAGAGAAGAAGTTTCGGGTAAAAAACATTGCAAATAATGGGGTTCTTAAGTTATTAAACACAGCAACATGTACGCTCGCGAAAACGTAACTCGCATAAGCTGAATTACCCTGGTAGTTAAACAGCAAAGCTCAGTCTAGCTGAAGTAAACGTGTCTAGAAGGAATTCATTTAAGACCGAGACTAAAAGTCACACAATTACAATGTGACTCCAGTTTTTAAAATTTTTTTTATGATAGCCTTTTATTTTACGGCGAAGAAAAGTGCAGTGTGTAGTCTGTACTGTACTACAGTGGCTGCTTTGGCAGTACTTAATGGAAGCACTGACGGCACTAAAAGTTGTTTCATTTAGGAAAGACTGTGAGGCTTTTATTAGCTACAGTGTTGCCACGTTTTCCACGGTGCTTTTTAATTCCACATTTAACGCGTGACATTATATCAGTCTGATCATTGAGATTTGTGGCAGGTTGCTGTGAAATCTTGTGCTTAATCCAAGGTTTTTTTTTTAATTTATTAATGCCAGCATTAATGTCGCTTTAATCTGGTAGGTCTGTGGAGGAATCTTCAGTTCTGGCCTTCTGAAATGATTAAATACGAACCCTATCTGCTCTTGACAGGAGAACATTTAAACCACCGCAAACTACATGTAATCAAAATCAAATCATTTTTGACTATTGAGGTTTTGAAGGTTTGCTTACATTATTCAACTATACCAGCTTATTGATCTGCTGCATGCTGTTTCTATGTGCACCTGGACTGATTTAATTCTCATTACTTTGAAACTATTGGCATTGTGTATTTGCAGATACTCTCAGTTTAGTTATCAGAAGATGTATAAAGAATCCATAAATGAGACTCTACAGACACCTTGCCACTTCTAGCAAGAAGGGGAGGTATAGACTAAGTAGGAGAGAAGAGCGGATGAATGGATGGATAGAGGAGATCTTTGAAGGAACAAGTTTAAAACTTTGGTTTTTGAGTAAAGAGAAAATGGAGTAGATCAAAAGGCAAGAGATGAGTTTAGATCCAGAAAAAACAGGCTGATGGAGTTTGATTGGGATGAGGGCAGAAAGAAGAGCAACAGAGAGAAGATGAGTTTAAATGAATACAAGTAAAAATGAACCAGAGAAAGTGCAAGAAAAATTAAAAATGGTTAGTAAAGAGACCAAAAAGTAAAAAAAGAAAAACTGTGAGATAGGAACAGAAATAAAGAGCACAGAAAAATGAAAGACAGAGAACTGTGCCAAGCTGTGATTTCCCGGTAAGAGTTAGCTCTTCATCTGCCAGTGAACCCAGCCCTTCAGTAGAACAAAGCCACCTCGCGCTGCACTCATTTATCGTCCATTTTTCATCTCCCCGTTTTTCCACATGCAAGAGATCTCCCTCCCTCCCTGCTTTTCCCTTTCTCTCTGACACAGTGGGATAACCCTCACCCTCACAACCTCGCACCTCCCCTACCGTTTCACACACATTCACGTATAACGCGCACACACACACACACGCGAGCACGCGCACAATCTTTGCCAGATACAGATGGACATCCACTCATCTTCACATTCCCTTTTTGCAGAGATTATGCGACAGTGTCACTGATTGTGCGGTCTTTTTCCACTTTGTTTCCAGTGGGTATTTTCCTTCTTGTGACAGTGATGTTTAGACTTAAGTTTTGTGAGTCCCACCCTCAACTAACCGCTCCTGCTTCCACCTCTGTCCGCCTCTCTCCCCGGTACAGGTCGAGAAGTGGTGTGCTGACTCCGCCACCTGCTGTCTGATAGTACATAAACAAACGAAGCATATATTTCCTCCTGAGCCATACCCCGCAATCACAGCACCAGTAAAACCTCACACTCCATTTACCTTCAGCGCAGGTGACCGAGCTGGGCACTGTGTGTGCGTATGCGTGCACGTGTGTGTGGGGAAGAGAGGAAAAAATACTCGAGTGGCAGATGGAAAACTTTTGGTACGATGAATGGAGAGAGAAGAGATATTAAGCCCTTAAAAGATAAGAGTAAAAGTAGGAAACAGATGAATGAAAGATTAATGAGAAAATGGGTGAATAAACAGATAATATATGTAGCCAAAAATATGTGGACATGCCTTATGTGCAGCCATTTTTGTGGTTTTACACTAGTCCATTTGCACTGATTAAGGGAAATTCTAATGCTGCTGTATGCACTGGATGCAGAAGCTGAAAAAGGTTAAAAGGTAAGAATGTTTTTCATTCCTTTCTTCTATGATCCCACCTAGTGGCTGGAATGAATGGGGCATTAGAAGATAAGGGCAGGTAAATGTTACCTGGAGTGTGTGACTGTTGCAGGAAGACAATGCAGTATTTGACCTCATATTCTCAAGTCCAGGCTGCTACAAAAATAAATAAATAAAAATAATAAGCCTTTGTTGTCACTGTGCGTTAGAAATATGCACCAGATTCTGAGAACCATTCTGTTCAGTGCAAAACTGTGGGTAAACTTATTTAAAAAAGAATGAAAGCATTAAAAATAAATCAATAGGGCTTTAAAAATAATAAAGTGTTATGAGCATTCACATATTCAAGACACAACTGGGCTTAAAGGGATACCATTCCCTGCAGAATAGCTATTGCACTCTTTGAGAATTCTGATGCCCCAGGGGGGGGAAACTGTTTGTCGGGCTCTTTATGCACCAGTACCACCTGCCACGGGGCAGGAGGCTGAGCAAGTGCTGTCCAGGGTGGCAAGCGTCTTTGATTATTTTCTTTTCCCTGCTGAGACACTGAGAGCTGGAGATGTCCTCTAGGGAGGGCAGTGGGCAGCTGATAGTTGAAAACCCTCTGCACACATTTCCTGCCTGTTGCTGAGCAGCCAGCATACCACAGTGCGATGCAGTACGTCAGCACACTCTCAGTGGTGAAGCAGAAGAAGGCCGCCACCTTTTCCTCTCTGCAGCACATTTTCTGCAGAAAATGTAGCATCTGATGGGCCTTTTTAAACAACTCCTGTGAAGTTGGCAGACCCCATGAAATCCTGTGGGTTCCTAGGAATTTAAAGGAAAATACCGTCTTGATTTATGTAGAGCCTCCACACAAATACAGACTGCAGAAGAACCACAGTGCTGGTTCTACTGGACCTTAGCGCAGCATTTGACGCTGCTGATCATGATATATTAATAAAGCGACTGGAGAACTGGGTCGGACTCTCAGACTCAGTACTTAACTGGTTCAAATCCTACCTAAAGAAAAGGAACTTCTTTGTGTCAATAGGGAACTTCTTTTCAGAGCGGAGAGGACTCACATGTGGAGTACCTTAAGGTTCAAACCTGGGACCTCTCCTACTTAATATCTGCATTCTCCCACTAGCTCAGATTATAACAAATAATAAGATTAGTTATCACAAGTATGCAGATGATACACAGCTCTATAACACATTATCACCAGGTGACTCAGAATCTATCCAAGCAATGAGCAGATGCTTAGAACAAATCACTGCATGGATGAGCCAAAACTTTCTCCAGCTGAACAAAAACAAAACTGAAGTTATTATCTTTGGATCTAAAGAGGAACGATCAAGAGTCAGCGCGTAGCTTTTAGCTACTACATTTAGAAACCTGTGAACGGGCCCGAAATCTGGGTGTAGTGATAGAGTCAGACCTGAACCTTTAGAGACGCATAAAAACAGTTACAAATTTGGCTTTCTACCACCTGAAGAACATTTCTAGAATTAAAGGACTAATTTCTCAACAAGTTCTAGAGAAACTCATCCATGCATTTATCTTCAGTCGCATTGATTTTGCAACAGTATCTTTACAGGTCTGCCAAAACAATTAATCAGACTGCTGCCGATAATCCAAAATGCTGCTGCTCGTGTTCTCACCAACACCAGAAAAATCTAGCACATCACCCCGGTTTTAAAGTCCTTACACTGGCTCTCAGAGAATAGACTTTAAAATACTTTTATTAGTTTTTAAATCGCTAAACTGTTTAGATCCACAATACATTAAAGACTTATTATCGTCATATCAACTTTCCAGAACACCCAGGTGTTCTAGTTCCAGTCTACTTTGGTTCTGGTTCTGGGGATACAAACATGGAGAAGCAGCTTTCAGATTTTATGCACCTTTAATCTGGAACCAACTCGCAGAAACCTGCAAAACAGCCGAAACACCAAATTCTTTTAAATCAAGGCTGAAAACCCATCTGTTTAAAGCTGCTTTTGATTATTAGTCCACAAACAAATCCAGGTGAAAGCAGCTCTAAACAAAATATCTTATTACACACTGACCATCTCCTTATGATTATCATGTGTATCTGCTTGATGGTTTTTATGATTTTGTGTGATGAGTCTGATGTTTTGATGATTTGCTGTGTACTCGATTGCTGCTGAAATGTGCTATGCAAATACATTTTTACATACTTACTTACTCCTGTAGCCACTGACCATCTCCTTGGTTTTACTGGTTTTGAGTGCTGAGCCCCACACAGGCAAGAGACTCAGCACACAGCCCCGAGAAGAGGCAGTGCAAAGTGTGAAGGTGGATGATCAGTGGGGGGCCACCTTCACTGTTTTTGGACAGTTGGTAAGGAAGTCTTTAATCCAAACGCAGATGAGGAGAGGCGTCCAGGTCAGATAGCTTGTCATCTGGGAAGACCGTGTTTAAGCAGGAAGTGTAATCAACAAAGAGATACAAGTCTGGAGACATTTGATGACTACTGATGTTAGTGTGGTTGGGCTGTAGTTTAGACCCCATTTACATGAGAACGATCCAGTAGAAATGAAATCCAGTGTTTTCACATGGAAATGTTTTAAATACGATCACTGTTTGCATGGCACACACGTGTGTGTGTGTGTATAGTGTTATGACCTGGCTCAAATGCTGCAGAAGGGCGTACAAAAGGAGCTGCAACCATAATGTGCATGTGCCAGTACTTCCCATTAACACAGCGTTTCGAAAACGCCTTGGTTGGTCTCTTTGGGACAACAATTACAGTGGTTGACTTGAGACAAAGTGGGATGGTAGCTTGTGTTAGGGAAAGATTGAACATCTTGGTTAAAACCCCTGAAAATTGGTCAGCGCAAGCTGCCAAGTACACCATCAACTCCAGCAGCTATTCTTGTTTTCACCATCTTAAGTTCTTGTCTTTCCCTTGGAGAGTGAGCATGTGGGGGCTAGATTTTGTTAAGATCTTCTGCCAGTGCAGCATGCGTCACAAATGTATTGCCTCTGTAGTTCGTGACATCAGCCGAGGGTTGCTGTGCGTAAGGTAGTCCTCAACGTTCCTCTTGTAAGTCTCCTTTGCAGCTTTGGTTCCTCTCCTCAGATCTGCTCTTGCCTTGTTGTACAGGACCCTGACATCTGTACTTCTCTAGTCACTCAGGGTTTTTTGGTTGAGATAAAATGGATCATCTGTGACACTGTCAGTGCAGAACTAGGACAATCCAGATTCTGTGCATTGCTGAAGATCTAAGTGTTCAAATACAATCCAATCTGTGTGTTGAAAGCAGCCTTGCAGCTGGGAGATTGCACCCTCAGGCCAAGTTTTAATAGTCCTTATACCTGGCTTGGTTTTCCTCCTGGGGGGTGGGGGGTGGTGTATTCTGTGATCAGTGAGAGATGATCTGACAGGCCCAGATGTGGGAGAGGTTGAAATAGATGTGGGCCAGTGTGTTTTTCCTTCTGGTGGGACATTGCATATATTGTAGAAATTTGGGAAGCAAAATCTTTAAGCAAGCTTGATTAAAGCCTCCCAGCAATGATGTGAACTCCCTCTGGGTGAGCCTGCTGCTGTCAGCTTATAGTGTTGCAGAGATGGGAGAGAATTGTGCTGTTAGCATCGGGTACAGTATATACAGTTGTGATTTGTTTTGAGCAATTTGCAGCTCCAGTTCACTTATTTTGTGGACAAGGAACCTGGTGTTTGTGTGACTGTTTGCTTAGCTTTGCAAGTAGTTGCCTCTGCTCCCTGTGCCATCAGCGCTGCCTCTGAGACCGCAAAACAATCCAGGGAGACCCCGGTGATCTTGCTGTGTCCAGCGGTATTTTATGAGACCGCTGGAGGTCGCTTGTGATGTTGATGCGACAGGTTAATCCAACGTTCGTGTTTTATCCCATTTATTCTGCTACACATGCACACAAACTCGCACATACTGTCATTAAAAATATGCACTGAATCAAGAGAGATCAGAACCGCTGTGTCCATGCGCGCCACCATCACAGCCATGAAACAGACATTTGTTTCAGACAACTCGTAGTTTATTTATTGATTTTTTTGTTTTAGTTATGTACTTCTAAGTGCTGCAGTTATCCACACTTTGCAAAACAAACTCTCTGTCTTTTGGACAACACCTTTTTGTGGAGCTTGAGTTAGTTTGGATGTGAGGAGTCAAACATTTTACTTTGTGGCTTCAGCTTTTCTGTTATGAGGCGAGGTCCT
>VUQJ01042340.1:0-13585 GCA_015108635.1 Andinoacara biseriatus
GACTCAGAACTGCACTGTAGATGGGGGAAAGTTGGTGATCCACCTCCTCTGTTCAGTGATGGTTGTTCACAGTGGACACAGATGCTTCTTGTACTGCTTTCAAACCATCTGTCTTCCTGGTCCAAAATGTAAACATTGGCATCCTTGAAGGATCGTGAAGGAAACTAAAGTGACATTTAAAAAACAAACAAACTGTGAAATGGTATAAATTGATATTAGTGCCCAGCTAACATTCATAACTGCAGACAGGGTCACCTGTCAGAATTTCTTTAATCTCTTAAATGTTAGTGACTTACGATATCTGTAGTTATTGTTTGCTGGTTATTAAAAACAAAGTATTGCACTGATTTAAACAACCTTTTAACTTTTATTAAACTTTTAACACATTATCAGTTAGCCATAGCAGACATTTCTGCAACTTTATAATACAATGGATAATACAATGTTTCTTAAGGAGAAAAACAAGAAAAATATAAGAGATAAGATTCAAATTACCCAAGAACAATTAAAGAAAAAAACTATATCTATACCTCCAGCTTCCTAAACATAAGATTCGGGTTCATTAACTGCAAATGCAGAAATCAGAGCTGCCTCATCAGATCCAAGTGTGACAGTAACTGACACTCTTTACAGGAGATTCCATCGGAATTCTGTGGAGCCGGATCTAAAGGTTTTCAAGTTTGATCCTGCAACCAGAAAGGGCTCTTTGTGTGTCTGCAGACTGATTGTGATCCAATGATGGGAATGATTTCAGCCCTGCATGATCACACTGATGTTTGCGCAGAGCAGATAATGAAGTAAATGCTTTTGCACATCGGTAACAATGAAACAGTTTATTTACAGCGTGGGAATGTTTGTGTTGGGAGTATGAACTGAGATTCCTGAAGTTCTTGTCACACTGATCACAGCTGTAGTTCCCCTCGACATGTGTGTGT
Source organism: Andinoacara biseriatus (assembly GCA_015108635.1). Classification (NCBI taxonomy): domain Eukaryota; kingdom Metazoa; phylum Chordata; class Actinopteri; order Cichliformes; family Cichlidae; genus Andinoacara; species Andinoacara biseriatus. The sequence continues at coordinate 936 of VUQJ01042340.1, forward strand.
TCATGTTTGGTACGACTACCTGGATGTGAGAAGCTTTTCTCGCAGTGTCTGCACTTGTACGGTTTCTCTCCTGTGTGGACTCGTTTATGCATTTTAAGCCCACTTGCAGTGATGAAGGACAACTCACACTGGTCACAGAGGTGCTTTTTAACCCCACTGTGGATGCGCTCATGTTTTTTTAATGTACTCGGTGTGGGGAAGCCTCTCCCACATTCTTTGCAGTAGTTCATTTTGTCTCCTGTGTGTCTACGTTGATGTAATGTCAGGCTATGTTGCAGAGTAAAAGTTTTTCCACAAAGATCACAGAGAAACACTTTCCCACCACCACCGTGATGACAGGGCTGAGAGCCGGATCCATCTGTGTCGCTCTGCTTCTAAACAAAGGCACAAAAACAGTGAGTCAGGGAATTCCTTCATTTTTATCCTGTATGACTCCTGAAGTAAAGAGCATCTCTCCCAATGTCCATTTACAATACAATCACCATAATACTACAATGTTATACTAAACAGGGTTCATACACCTTTTCCAGGATCAAATTCAAGCACTTTCAAGGTCAATTATTAAGATCTTTGAGCACATTAACACCGTGATACATTTTTACATACATATTCAAAATTATTTCACATTTTTTAATCACATTAAAAAGATGGTGTGCCATAAGTCACTTGACAGAAAACTACTGATAGTCAATTTGAGAACCTTTATTCTCCAGATTGTGAGCAGCAGGAACTTTAACGCAGTAACCTGAACTGTCAAAGTGCTCAATCAAATGAAGCTTCACAGGCTCCGCCCAAAAGGCCAAAGTCAGTTTCTTCATGGGTGTAGAATTCAGCTCTGCACAATGTGTGAGCGTGAACCTGCAGCAGCACGTGCACAGCAGACACTGGTGTGAGCCGTGTTTCTTTGTGCGCGTGGCTCCTGAGTTGTTGGATTTACTCAATGAATAAATACCTGCACTCGCAGAATCACATTATTTGTGTGGATTGTTTTTTCTCACGTGTGACTTTTGACCTAAATATAATTCCACACATCTTATCCATAATTGGAATTTGCAGTTTTCCATCCATCACTCATTAAAATGGTGACTCTGTCTTCGGGGGGAGGGGCAGTGTCACAAACAGACTGAGAGGTCACATGCACTCCTGCAGGCCAGACGGAGAAATTTTGGACTTTCCGACTCATTTTCTTTCTCCTTCGCATAAGCAAACTAATCAGTTTTTATTTAAAAAATAAAAATAAAAAAATAAGTGGTTACAACTGCGTCCGTCCCTCGGTTGTCACAAACCCCACAGCCTAGTATCTAAAATAAATTAAATTAAAATAAATTAAATACATTTTGTGCCATTGCGGTTGTACTGTGTGTATCTATGTTGAAATTTTTTTATGACAGTCTGAGATTTGTGCCTTTTGCCTTCATTAAGTAGGTAAATTACTATATTTACATTAAAAACAATTAAATAAAAAAGGGCACCTCACTTTTGACTATGAAATTAAATTACTAAAAATTTACCGCAGGATCCAGATTTTAAAAAAAAAAATAATTCTCTCTTAAAAGAAGAGTGTCCAGTTGGGATGTTCCTGGTAACTAATTTAATAGTTGACTAAACAAGGGGGAAAAATGAGACTAGTCGACTGGTCTAAAACATCTGACACAATGTTCACGCATCATTCAATACGAGAAAATAACATCTGAAAAACTAATAAATTGCAACTTAAAAAGTGTGGCGCACGTTATCAACGTTACTCTGCAATTCATGCACGCTTCAAAACAATACAAAAATCCATCCATCCATTTCCTTCCTCCTATCCAGGTGGGAAGCCCGGACCTCCCTCTCGCCCGGCCTCCTCCCCCAGCTTTGCCCTGATTCAGCTGCTATGACATAAGTGGCCGATGTTGCTGCGTTTATACCTGTGTGTTAATTACCTTTCGGTCGTGTCCCAGCGTTTTACACGCCATGTCGGCCGGCAGAAACAAAATGCTGGCACGTGTTTCCCCTCCTGGGTCCTACTCTCAGTGGTTTTAAGGTGCAAACACATTTGTCCCACTTGTTTTCTCGCTTCTTTGTACAAACCGGAAATGCCGGGAAAGACGGGTGTTTCTTTGGAAGTGCGTTTACTTATGGCATTTTTCTATAATGATGTAAGGGCTGCAGCTCCACCTAGTGGCAGATGGCTGCATGAACTTTAGGACAAACATTTACCAGCACTGGGTTTATTAAACCTTAATGATTGGACTACCCGACTAGTACATCTGGTACCGACTAGTAACAATAAAGACGACAAGTCGGCTACTCGAGTAATCGCACACTTCCCTAGTGTCCAGGCAGATTTAGAAAGTTTTACATCTGAACTCTTCATGTTTCTATATTTTATTTTTTTTAATCTACAGAAAAAATGGCTTCTGAAAAGTAGATTGTGCAGAGATAAAGTTGCTCTCATTTAACATTTTATCACAACAGAAGAACGTGTGCAAGACTTCCACATCACTTCATTAAAAATAGCATAAATTTGAAAGAAAATTGATATAGCAATTGATAATGTATTACTTAAGTTACTGTATTAATTTTATTTTACTTTACAAGAGCATCCGGCCCTCAGAGTGTCTGCTGAGAAAAATTGGGGTCCTTGGACAGATTTAGAGTTCAACTGAACACGCACAAAATGGTAACACGCTAACACAATTTAATGAGCTGAGTTGTTCCAGTCAGGCTACAATTACAAGATGAAACTAAAAGCACGTACCTCACAGAAACTGCACTTGTAGAGTTTCTTCCTGCGGTGGATATTTCGGTGTGCTTTCAGACGATATGGAGTTTTAAAGTTCTGATCACACAACTCACATTTATAACGTCTCTCCTCAGTATGGACAAAGCTGTGACGCTGTAACTGTGAATGTCTTGCAAACGTTTTGCCACACTGATCACAGCAGTGCGCATCCTCCCCAGTGTGAATGCGCACGTGTCTATTTAGGCTCCCCAGGAGGGTGAAAGTTCTTCCACAAAAGTCACAGCTGTATGCCTTAACTCCAGAGTGGGTAACCTGATGATTCCATAAGTGGCCTCTCTGAGTAAAAGCTCGACCACACTGACCACAGCGGTACGGTTTAACTCCACTGTGGATGCGTTGGTGTTGACTTAAATTTTTAGAATTGGTAAAAGACTTTCCACACAGCTCACAGCTGAACGGTCTCTCTCCAGTGTGGATGAATTGATGCGTTTTAAGCGTCTCCCTTCTTGTAAAATCCTTCCCACACTCTTCACAGCTGTATTTTTTTTCTCCCTTTCTTCTGCGAGGTCTGTCGGTCTCCTGAGAGCGCTGGCGTCTCGCTCCACACTGGTCCTGCAGAGACAGAGATACAAACAGAAGCCGTGAGCGAATTGCAACCATGGAACAAACTAGGAATGTGCGCAACTAGTCGGCTGGATGACTAATAGTTGTTACCAGTCAGTAAGATTCCAAAGTGATACCCAGTGCTGCTATTTTGTCCTGTTATGCTGCCATCTGCCACCAGATGGAGCTGCAGCCCTGACCTCATCACTGCACTGTCATGTACATATTAATGATTAGAACTTATCGGAGTTAATCTCTGTATTGTATATTTTGTAATATTGTGTTATGGTTTTATACTTATTTGTTTTGATGTAAGCACCAAGTAAAGCAGCAAGTTCCTAATGTTGTGAACCTGTTCACCCATATGGCAACAAAACCTTCTGATTCTGATCCATGTTAATCTTGGCCTGATACTTTTATTAGGTCTAATATTGTTAGTTACTTTTTAAGCTGTACAACGTAACCTGAAGCACACTTCCGGAGAAACATCCTTCCTTCCCTGCATTTCCGGCTACTTCCGCAAAGTTTCTACAAAGAAGTGAAAAAACTAGAGGGACAATGTGTTTTAAACAGCTGACCTCAGTGAGTATGTTTCTGTTGGCCGGCACCGCATGTAAAACATCGCAAGATAATTAACACACGGAACTCACCTGCACAGGTATCACCACTGGCCACTTACACAGGTTACATCGTAATGAACTGCAGAGCAACGAGTGTCAATCAAGATGTGCGGCACAATGAGTCACACACTTTTATCAGTGTTTCTAATATTTTCTCATATTCAATGATGCGTGAACATCATAATGCGTTTTCATATAATTTAATATCGAGTTTTATTTTTTCTTTGTTTGGAGTGTAACACGCGGTGTTCATAATGCACATAATGCATTTAAAGTGCAATTATAAAAATAATACAATTAATGGTTTCAAATGTCTGTTTAGACAGTTTTAAACATTAAACATGTATAAAATTTTGATATTTGAGTGTTTCTTAGTTTTAGATTACTCAGACTAATAAAATTAATCACCAGAAACATCCCTAGAACAAACTGAACCTCCAAATCAATTATTAGGTTGTTAATAATGTTTTTTTGGAGCATTATCATCTTTAAATCACTCCTGGAGGCCACGTCAATGAAATACGTGCCAGCTTGCTAATTCAGTGATGGTGAACAGATGGATAATATTATGCATATAATATTCTGTGATAATGGTTGTTCCTACAGGTCACTGAAGGCACCCAACTCTGATTGGACCATATGTGACTTGATGATAGCGAGTGTGGATCCCTCTGGTCTGTGTTAGGCTACTCTAAAGAAATAAAGGGAACACTTAAACAACACAACATAACTCCAAGTAAATCAAACTGTCCACTTAGGAAGCAACACTGACAATCAGTTTCACCTGCTGTTGTGCAAATGGAATAAACAACAGGTGGAAATTATTGGCAATTATCAAGACACCCTCAATACAGGAGTGGATCTGCAGGTGGGGACCACAGACCACTCCTCAGTACCTGCTGTCGGGCTGATGTTTTGGTCACTTTTGAATGTTGGTGCTGTTTTCACACTTGTGGTAGCAGGAGACGGACTCTACAACCCACACAAGTGGCTCAGGTAGTGCAGCTCATCCAGGATGACACATCACTGCGAGCTTTGGCAAGAAGGTTTGCTGTGTCTGTCAGCATACCAGGAGATGTGGAGGAGGCTGTAGGAGGGCAACAACCCAGCAGCAGGACCGCTACCTCCACCTTTGTGCAAGGAGGAACAGGAGGAGCCAGAGCCCTGCACAATGACCCAAATGTGCATGTTTCTGCACAAACGGTTAGAAACCGACTCCATGAGGATGGTATGAGGGCCCGACGTCCACAGATGGGGGTTGTGCTCACAGCCCAACGCCGTGCAGGACGCTTGGCATTTGCCAGAGAAACACCAGGATTGTTGTCAGCACATTCAACTTTGTAGAGAACAAAGTATTCAATGAGAATATTTCATTCATTCAGATCTAGGATCTGTTATTTGAGTGTTCCCTTTATTTTTTTGAGCAGTGTATATTCTCTCCTCTGTGAATGACCACCTTATCATGGTGGGGGGGTTTCTGTCTCCCAGTTTCTAGGGGCTTTTGCACGGTCGTCCTGTAGTACAAACCCCTGCAGGAGTCTTAGGGATTGAGTGCAATAAGTGTGAAGAGGTTGAGATTGAGAGAGAGCTGCTGTCTTGGTTGGCACACCTCTGCAATGTCACGCTGAGATCTCGAGTGCACGGCCACGCTCACCTTTGGTGCTGAACTCATTGTTTCCTCTGTAGCGGCTGAACTGAGTCCGAACGGCTGAGACGCTGACATCTGAGACAAAAGGAAGCAGAGCAAACAAGAACCTGAGCAAAGCAACACAATATGCATTTGTTGCAGCAGCTACATGATGGACAGCAGTGGTGCAGGAATCGTGGAAATTTTTCTCTTTAACCTGCCACGGTGTCCACAGTATTCACTCTACCGTCATCATTTTACCATCAAAACGTAGAGTCGCTTTTCTACTTTCAAACAATGCATCTCTCAACTCTGACAAATGTAAACTTTTAAAACTGTGAGGGTTCAAGCAGAGGGAGTAACGTCGTCAAAGTAACTTTACCAAAGAGATCCTCAAAACCCGAAAAGAGCCCTTTTTAGACTGCTCCCATGACCACATTTTTAAACCCAGGAAAATTTTTAAAAAATACACCGCTGTTTAGAGCCGGACTTTGTGATGCTCACGGTTTAAAAATTATTTTGATGGGAGCTACAGTTTTTGATTTATGAGCAGTTGTTCGACAGGCTTGTCGACTTTTGTCCCAAAGTGTCTGCGTTTCAACAGGATGTAGGAGCATCCTGACTGACTGATGATCAGTTTAAAAACTGATCTGATGTGTCTTCAACACGCAGGTGGTTGTGTAAATGTGTTTTTCAGATCTCTAAACAATAACACACACAGTTACGACCCAACTAGGCCCGGAGCACAACATGAATGAGAGACCACCATTCCCCCCGAAGACTCAAGCAGCCACACAACAACCGTCTTGTATAAAATTATATTATATATATATATATATATATATATATATATATACACACACACATACATATACATACACACAGACGTTGGGAATCATAGATTAAAAAGAAAAATACAAAGTGTTGCCATGGTAACATAATCATAATCCTCTGAAAACCCACCAAGGCCTTTGATCATTGAGGTTCATTGATCATTTATCAATAGCAGCATTTGTTTATCTCATTTTGAATGAAAGGCTCTCGGTAATCCAGGGACGCGTATCGAGGCTTGCTTTGATGACATAAGCAGCCTCGCGAGCCTGCCGTACCACGTGGCTGATTTAGGAAATGGTTTGGCCTTCTATAGTAAATATAAAGGGCAGCGTAACGCAGTGGATCTGATGTAAGCAGAGTTCTCCTGTATGGGGACATTTTGAGCTGAACTCTCCTAATCAGATCTGCACAAGCACATTCATATCACAGCCTAATTTGTTTCCACCTGATCCCACCATTGTATCATAAAGACACAAACTACATTAATAAATTCAGAACCTATATACTGGCACCACAAACACGATTCTGTTCACACACTGAAGCCGTCATTAAAGCCAGGACCAGAGCAAATGAAGCATCACACAGGCCCTGATGATGGACACACTCATCTCACCATCACTGCTGTCACTGTGAACAGACCCCGAGCAGAGCGGCTCAAAATCAAAGATTAGTTATCTTACCTGTGGATGAGCCCGGGACACAAACGAGAGAAAATCTGTGATGAAGCTGAAGCAGATCCACGCGCCTTAATGGAAGCGCTATCTCACTTCCGGATAATCCCGCTGTACCGGAAGTGAGTACAGCCGGGAGCGCAGCAGGGTCGCTCCAGAGTGGAGTCTAACCTTTATATGGATGGAAGCAGTCATGAGGTGAAGGAAAGGTGTGAAGGAGAGCTGATAAGGAGATAGGAAAAGAGAAGTGCGGCGCTCAGAGAATCAGACACGGATTAATAATGTGATGGAGGAAGACGCCAGTCTGCTGTGTGGGAACTACAAAGTCCAGAAGATGGACTACAAAATCGTGTCCGGCGTGTTGTTACAGTGTTGTTTCATGTTGCTCATATAAAAGGAGGGAAGCAGCAGGAAAACCTCGCTTCCTCACTGAAGCTGTCATTGGCGAGAAAAAGGAGCAGAAAACCCACAACGTGAGATTAAATGCTGGTCACTTTGTGAGTCGCTGCTCATTCTGTCCGCTCATATTTCCTCTTCCTGTTGGAGAGATGACGCCTGAGATGTTATTTACTTTTAGATATCCCAGTCTCCCACAGACTGATACCATCCACATCCTGATCTACAGAACCAGGATTTTTACGATGTATATATTTTTATACATTCTGTTTTATTTTCTGTATATTTTTAGAAGTTCTATTTTAAATTTTAGAAAGTGTGACTTTTTTTTGGCACTGAACACCAGTGGCCCTCCAATTTCATTGTATATTCTGTATAATGACATTAAAGGCATTCTATTCTATTCTACAGACCGTTGGAGTTTGGAACAAAATATCTGCTTCATGAAGTCATGTTGTCAGGAGAAGTGGTTTTTGAGGAGGCTGTGGTGGAAACTTTAAACACAGCTATGGAAATCTGACCACAAACACACCTAAAGGCAAAGCAAACTGTGGAGTTCTGTGGAGTTCAGGGTGGCTTTCTGCTTTTTTGTTTGTAGGGTTGTAAAATAAGCAGCACGATGGCTCAGACCTGACAGGAGGAAGGGTGACAGCCTTCTGCAGCCTTTTCCTCTGAGGAGTTTGCATGATCTCCTCATGTTTCAGGGTTGTTCTCCAGATTCTCCAGTTTTTCTCACTTTCCAAAAACATGCAGCTCATTGGAAACTCTAAATCACCCACCTCATTTATTTCTTAATTTAAAAACTAAAATGGATCATCTCAACATTAAACCAATGACTTTAGTCAAAACATGTTTGGTTGAAGGTGGACTGAACTGGTTTGCAGTAAATCTAAGCGACCACTAGATGGTGACAAAAACACATTGATAGATACAGCGCTCACTGGTTTTTGATTGTAGATAAAATTTACTCATAAATGTTGTACTGCACTTTAACGAAAGTTGCTTTTGAAGGTTCCTCAGTGAAGTGCCCTGAAAGTATCTGCTGTTTCTGTGTGTGTGCTGACTGAGTTAATATTAGCAGCCATGTTGGCAGAGTGGAGAGGTAATGAAGTACAAGCACTTCGTTACTGTACTTAAGTAGATTTTCAGGTATCTGTACGTTATTTGAGTTTTTATTTTTCTGACTACTTTTGACTTTTACTCCCTACATTTTTACACAAGTATCTGTACTTTCTACTTCTTACATTTTCAAAAGAAGCTTGTTACTTTAGGTTTAACGTGTCTGAGAACAGTTTGCATTTCCGGTCAGTGCCGGAGCCGCTCCTGATTGTTAGTGTTTTTGTTTTTAAGTTGCACAGAGACACAGACACCACAGCAGGGGGAGAGGCTCCTGCAAAGCTTGCTCAAAGAACAGAAAGAGCTAGAGGAAGTTGCGATTTACATAAAGCTATACACGTGGTGAACAGTGAGGAAAATGAGTGATAGAAAACATAAAGCACAAAAAGTGTGCGCAGTGTGTCACACAGTGTGTCTGCTAGCTAGAGGAACAGCTGCTGTATTTCCAGGGAGAGCAAAGAATGAGCGGTAGCTTCACTCAGATGGAGAAAGACGTAAGAAAGAGGAAGGAGAGGAAGAAGAGAGCAGCAGCAGCAGATCAGCTGATCACAGCCTGAAGACCAACATCATTCAGCTCACAATAGAAAGTTGTGATTCTTCTCCCCATGCAGAGACACTACAGCTGATCTGAGGGTTCCTCCACCTTCTGAATGCCGCTGTAACCCCTGAGTCTCCTCCTCCTTTAGGTGGAGGCACAGCCACCCTCTGCTGTGGAGGACACAGAAAATAGAGCTGAGTTTAAATTCACTTTCACAGTTTGTGTCCTGCAGAACAGGTTCAAGCTGAGTTTATTCATTAGAATTAAGATTTATATTGGAATAAAGTTTGTATTCTCATGTAATATTTTATATTATTACAATAATATATAATGAGGTTCAGTTAGCTTTACACAAAAATATCAGGCAGAAAACGTCCTCCAAATAACTACTTTTACTTTCTTACATTTCAGAGCCTGTACTTTTTTACTTTTACTTGAGTAAAGAAGCTGAACAAGTACTTCAACTTTTTCCAGAGTAGTTTTTAACACAAGTACTTGTACTTCTACTTAAGTACACAATGTCAGTACTTTTGCTACCTCTGCATGTTGGAAAGCTGTCTGGAAGCACCACCACCACTCAACACTCGTTCTTGGCCTAAAGTGGAATTCCCGTGTTGACCTGCAGCTTCGATTAAGGTCATTCTGGCTCAGGCTGATGAGTAGATATCGCGCTCAGCCCAGCTGCTCCTCTTTAATCAGCCACTGTCTCACACTCTGGATTTATCAATCAACTTCTGCTGACTTAAACATGCTACATTAATAAGAACGAGTTGACAGCAAAAAAAGAGTTATTAATATTCAGATATTTTCATACTTCATGATTGTGGGTTTGTTTTTTCAGTTCCAATAAAGTAATTTAATACATTTCAGTGGGATGAATATATTATTTGAATGTCTGCACATAATTTATAGGTAATGATTCTGCTAAAGTAACAACTATGATGACCAACATCACTTTGAAGATTAACACAAACTAATGCTGAGGATCCAGCAGGACTCATGACTGAAACATCACTTTCACAGCTGTCTGGATCTTTAACTCTCTGAAATTTTTTCTCATAATAAAAAATATAAATATATAATAAAAATATATATATTTATAAATCGGTGTTGCTGTTTGCGGTGTTTTCATTTGCAGCTGTAAAATAGCTTTACTCCTCTTCTTTACACACTGCAGCCCAACGTGTTTACGCTGAGCGGCTACATCACGTGACCGCACAGCGACAAACCACAGCAGAACAGGGAGGAGGGGGCGGAGCAAAGTGGCTGCGTCACAGGAAGTGTTTGTAGAGACGGAGCTGCTTTTAGGAAACGGAACAGCGCGGTTAGTTTAGAGGAGAGAAACAACAAATACCAGCGTTGGTATTGATACTGTTGAAATCTGCATCCTCATGTCCTGGGTCGTATCTGAGAAGAGCGTTAACTACGTGGCTCTGTGCGCCCCGATGTGTGTTTGGAAAGAGTTCCGGCTTTATTCCGGAGTGTCTCTCGGGTTCAGCTAAAGGTGAGCGCCGAGCTAACTTTAATCTGAGCTCAATTAATCTGGAGCTGATCTCCTGAATGAGGTCTTCTGCTGCTCTCCTCGGTGTCTGTTATAATATACAATTTGTGTATCATTTCTGGCTTCAGTAGCCACCAGTGTTCCAGGTCTTTATGCCACAGTAAATGTGTGATCACAAAGCGAACACAGGGTGGTCAGAGTTCACATCAGTGTGTGCGCCGATGCATCCGTGGCGCATAGACGTCACCAGATTGTCTATAGTGGCCTGTGGGAAGCTGTCCCATTCCAGCTGGAGTGCATGGGCATGTTGAGGGATTGGTCATTTTAACTTAACCTTTTGGGTTGGTGCGTTTAGATTTTTGTTGAGTGTAGTTTGAGTCTGTGTGTGTGTGTCTGCGTTCAGTTTGTTCCTCTAATAGAAAATCACTGTGCAGATGTTGATTCCTGCACTGGCTGCTGTAGAAACCATCCTGTAGCTGCTGGAACAAATGAATCTTCTAAATGCTGCTTTGCTCAGGTTTTTGTTTGCTCTGCTTCTTTTGCCAGGGATCAAATGCAGTCGTCTCAGAGATGTCAGCATCTGAACGGGAACTCCAACCACAAACCTTACTATGTTTCCACTGCCGAGGTGCCGGTGCCGATGCTCGTGCTGGTGTTGGTTTCAATGAACCGGTGAAAAGCTTTAGAACAAACCTGCGTTTCGACCACGCTTTGCGAACTGCTCCTTTACGTATGAGTGTGGGCGGGTCCTCGTCTGAACACGGAAGCTGAATGGCACAAACGTGGGAGAACAGCTGTTGTGCTGCGATCACATTTTACGGTCTAAACTCCTGCAGCGTCTGTGTGCAGCACAGAGGGAAACACAGACAGCGATCACGAGCAGGACCACAAGGACGCACTTCATGTCCTTTTATCTGTGATATGACCTGATACAAAGCAGCAAGTTCAGCCTTCGAGCCCGACCTGATTCACAGCCGTGACAATCACGTTTCTCCTGTAATACACACCATGCAGGGAAACAGCGGTGGAAAACTTTACGTTGAGACGGCGGAGTCACGCCGTTCTGCTGCTTGAATGACACATTCATGGTTCGAGACCAGCTAGCTCGCGGGGCCTGAGTTGAACCCATTTTTTTGGCTGAGCACTGAGTGCGTTCGCGGTGAAAAAACTGCTGAATGGTTTAAATACTGGCACCAGCACCGGAACCCCGGCAGTGGAAAAAGGCCCCTGTGTGTTACAGTTGGCTGCTCAAACCTTCTGTCCTTGTTTCAAAGTTTGCCACCCTAACATAGCAGGCTAGAACCGGCCTGTATCCCACAAAAGTGTACAAATCCAAATCCACCCTTAAAAGGGGGTTGTTATAGCAGTAGGGTGCTTAGGAAATTAGAGCTGATGTCATAAAGTTACTCCTGAAGTATAACTGAATCAGAGAGCTTTATATCGTAGGCTAAAACCCTTGAACATTACAGAGAACATCCAGACAATCCGAAGATCCCCCGTGAGCAGCACTTGGGAACAGTGAGGGTCAGGGTCACCTGATCCGGCCCTAACTATAAGCCTTTTTAAAAAGCTTTAAGCCTAATCCTAAAAATGGAGAGGATGTCTGTTTCCCGAATCCGAACTGGGAGCTGGTTCCATTCTAATTTAAAATTAAAATTCCCCCAAAGTACTCTGTTGTGGTGATCCAGTACTATGAGGTCTTTAAAATTATGAATGTGAAGAGAAGGATTTTAAATTCTATTCTAGATTTAACAGGGAGCCGATGAAGAGAAGCCAATATGGGAGAAATCTGCTCTCTTTCTAGTCCTTGTCCCTGTTCAGTGACGAGCACATGAGACACTTTGACCCTTCAGTGCACTGTGATCACTTCTAATAAAGATGTATCTTATGTCCCAGCTGATTAGCAGGAGGAGGAGAGTCTGACGGAGCAGCAAAGGAACATTTTCAGCTATTTGGACTCAGCTCAGCCACTGCAGAGGAAACAATGAGTTCAACACAAAAGGTGAGAAGACCTCA
>VUQJ01042341.1:0-10573 GCA_015108635.1 Andinoacara biseriatus
GTTTATTTCATAAAGAAAAATGGCCCCAGTGCAACTTATGATGTTTGGAAATTCAAGTGTGACAGAAATGCCAGCAATATGCTGAAATATCTTTCTGCACAACAACATGGGCTTTAATAATGTGACACTTTACATTCACGGGTCACTGTTTCCCAGCCAAGCAGCACGACTGTTACTCAGTGTACTGTAAACATCTTTTGTTATTATAACATCAGTGCTACTCAGGTGGGTCTAACAGACATTTCCTTTGCCTAAGAAAAGGAAAATAAAAGTAAAGCCATCCAATGTTTTCATTCATTTTAGATGATTACAGAGAGATTGTTGCAACAGAGAGCTTGACTTGCCCATCAGCTCCAGCGCTGTGCTCACGTTAAACTTGTGTAGGCCCATTTTTCTTTTCCACATAAATTAACACTCGATGGGGAATCAGTCCAAAAGGTCCACTCTCGAAGCTGTTCTCTAAACTTTTAATGATCTGAAACCTTCCTTTTTAAAAGTTTTATTTCAGTTGAAGACGAGTGATGCGAGTCTTAACGTGCGATGATGTCATCCCAACGTCTTAGGAGCTTAGCTTGAATTTTTTTACCTGAAAAATAACTATAATTTATACACTAATGGTTTATTTTTTGTTATTTTTTTTGTTGTTAATTTAGGAAAAGCATGCAAAGGAATAGACAGATGGCTATGGGCCGAAAAAAGTTCAACATGGATCCTGCAAAGGTAAATGAATTTATATCACAGTGCTTTTTTCTTTCAAGGAACACCAAGTGTTTAGTCCAGAAAACTCACACAGTAATGAAACACGTCCTCTAGAGTTTCTCATTCAAAGGAAATGAATTCCCTATTTATACATTTTCACAAAAAGAAATCATGTGCTCCAGATTTTATGTCCTGGTTCTTAAGGCCCCACCCATAGGACCCCAACCACAGTCTGTTTCTTCGCGGTTAGTGGCTTTTTGTCATCCTCTCCATCGTATCTTCTTTTCCTGCTACTCCAGGCAGGCCAGCTCTGTTCTGATATTTTATTGATTAACCGTTTTGAATTGGTGTTAAAAATTTATATTAATAATAAATAAATTCCAAACTGTTTCACGGAGCTCGATTCAGTGTATTTTTATTTCAGCATGTGATGTTAATTCTGTGGTGTGTTTTGACTTTCTTCCTCAGGGGATTCGCTTCTTGATCGACTGCTCGCTGCTGAAAAACACCAGTGAAGACATTGCCCAGTTTCTGTATAAGGGGGAGGGGCTTAACAAAACTGCCATCGGTGACTACCTGGGCGAAAGGTAAGCAATACTGATGTTTCTTTCACCTCGTTTTCACAGCAGATCCTGGCATGTCATATCAGGAAAAGCCTAAAGATTCCCAGTAAGTATTTGCCTGTGACAGTCAGCCTATCTGCATAATACCAGGAGTTTAAACTGCAATCACACCTGTGCTGTCTTCTTTTAAAAAAGTTTATTCCTCATAAATAAGACTAGTTCTGTGTTGCAGGAGAAAGCTGTACACTGTGAATATTGTATATAATTTATGATGCATAAGCAGTTCTTAAAGACCGTCCTTTAATTTGATTCTTTTGAGTTAGAGCTGATACAATTTTTTTTCTTCTGTTTACGCTCTCTGTGTGCGTGCGCATGTGGGTGTGTGTTTGTGTGTGGGATTTTGTTTCGTGCAGAGATGAATTCAACATCAAGGTTCTGCACGCCTTCCTGGAGCTGCACGAGTTCACAGACTTGAACCTGGTTCAGGCTCTCAGGCAGTTTCTGTGGAGCTTCCGGCTGCCCGGCGAGGCCCAGAAGATCGACCGCATGATGGAGGCGTTCGCCCAACGATACTGTCACTGCAACCCCGGAGTGTTTCAGAGCACCGGTACGCGAGGAAGAAACTGTTTAAAGGGTTCTGAAATCTACCATCGAGTAGAAAAACACACCAGAAATCAATCATTTTAATTTTGTATACTGCGCATTTCTGTTTTTCATTTAAATCACTTTTATTTATTCAGCACAAAACGAGAGGCGTTGACCCAAAGTGTTTTCCAGTCATAAATGTATTAACATCACTGTCACCTATAAATGCCAAGCATAAAATCCACGTGAGCAGTGTTTAAGTGGCTCAGTGGCTTGCAGTGTGTTTTTGAGGACAGGAAGTGTTTAATAGGAACACAAATTTTCAATTAAACGCTTAAACTCACAGTGGTCACTTTAACAGCCTGATTGTCCTGAAAAAGTACAAACACACATTTGTGTGTCTGTTTTCAGATACCTGTTACGTGCTGTCGTTCGCTGTCATCATGCTGAACACAAGTCTACACAACCCCAACGTGAAGGACAAACCCTCGGTTCAGAGATTCACTGCGATGAACAGAGGAATCAATGATGGAGGAGACTTGCCTGAGGACTTGTTCAGGGTGAGTGAAGTTCTTCCTGTGTGATATACCATGCAATAACAAGTGCACACCAAGTGTTCAGGAAACTCCGTTTATGTGGAAATATAACTGTATTCCAGTTCTTGGAGATCCTAGTAGACATTTAAACAGCATGATAAGCATCTGCTGTCGGATGACTGTAGCTGTGGTTATAATTATGGCTGTGACACATTATGATAATAGGTACTTGGAGCTGTTGTTTGTGACCTTGTGGTTTTACTAACCGAGCATTATATTGAAGTTGCATTCCTGATCAGTGTAACCTAAGCACCTTAAATTCAGCCACAAATGGAGCCAAATATCTGAGTAAACAAGGAGGAATGAGCTAAAAATGCATAATTTTCCCTTCTGTAGGATCTGCTGAGGCTTCAGTGTTTTCACACAGAACAAAAGTCCTTCATCACAACACTTGCATTCCCATTTTTGAAATTGCAGATAAAACTTGCAAAGATCCTATTGACACACTTTATTTTAATATAAAATATTATTTGCAGCTTCCTGCTTCTATATTTATGGTCATGTTCCACCCAGTACTCCATATTCTAGCATCTAAGTGGAGGGCGTCACACCAGAAGAGTCCAATTCATCCACTGGATGATTTTTCAAAGCTTTTCAAAGTCTTTAATTACTCAATTTTTAACATATTTATTAAATGCACATTACACTGAAGTGAAATGTCTGGAAAATTTAAAAATAATTTTATTTAAAGATTTAATTTAAAGATGGCCTAATACTGATTTCTGTCTTTCTGCTGTCAATTTTAACACATCTCTAATGACAGACTGACAAAACTGTTTAAATTGCACTTTCTTTTAAAACATCTTAGTCTGTTGATTATCTTTTTTGTAAATCAGTGTCTCATTAACTGAGAAATGATTTAACAAGAAAAAGAGCACCTATTTTAAGGTGGCGAAGTAAGGTGGAGTCTTTCCCTCAGATTTGTGGTTCACTCATCTGGCCCTGATTTGAACACACCTTGTTAGCACCTTTCCCATTTATTTTATAATAATAAATTGGAATGGTAGCCTGAAGCAGCCTACACTATATTCTCTTGTATTCTTGGAGTTTTTGTATTTTCTCCAGTTTATTTCAACAAATCAAACTAATGCCAGAGTCAGCTGAGTTTTACTGTTAAATGTTTTGGTTGTAAATACACAAGGCGTCTTTTTTGGTTTATTTTTTAAACTGTAAAACAGTCTCTTGTTATTCAAAATAGAAGATAGAGGTAAGAACAAATAGCTACTACCCCGTGATCTAAATGATGATCTCACGCTCTGTGCAGAACCTGTACGACAGCATCAAGAACGAACCCTTTAAGATCCCAGAGGATGACGGGAATGATCTCACCCACACCTTCTTCAACCCCGACAGAGAAGGATGGCTGCTGAAGCTCGGTATGTGAGCTCTTGTTTGTTTATTCTCTATAAACCCTCCCACTGATGAACCAGATGTGTAACAGCAGCTTAAATGAGACGAGGACAGACCTGTTGATGTGGAAACGTTGAACAAAGTTGAGTGAAATGTTGGACGCTGAGTATTTCGTTCATTTGTTGATGATCCTTCTTATCTGTTTGTGTTTCATGGTTTTGACTCCAGGAGGTATGTACCCTCACACTCGCCAGCTTAAATGCACCGCTTTGCTTCTGACCTGCCCCCGCCTACCACCCCTTCATCTTTGTACTGCCACTGGCTGTGTGCATTCACCTTCCCATTGCAGTTTTAGTCTGAATAAATTCCGATCATTTGTTTTTAGATCTGATTCACCCTCTGCTTTATGCCGTCGTGTCTTGATGTGAAAGTGTTACCGCTTCACATCTGCCTCTAACTGCTGGACTCCTTGAACTGCCCACTGACCCATGTTTTAACCTCAGCTGTTGCAGTCAGTAGGCTTGAATTAACCTGCAGATTTGTGCCATCATTGTGATTCAAAGTGTCCTTATCAACATCAGCATTCAGTTTGCTGAAGTCATAACTCACCTGTAATCCATCCTCAGGTGGGCGAGTGAAGACCTGGAAGAGGCGCTGGTTTATTCTTACTGATAACTGCCTTTACTACTTTGAATACACCACTGTGAGTACTTGTTTCACTATGAAAACAAATACTAGATGCAAGCCTGGGGCGTACACACCAATTTATTAATTTTATTGATGTTTAAAAGGACAAAGAACCCAGAGGGATTATTCCATTGGAAAATCTGAGCATCAGAGAAGTCGAGGATTCCAAGAAGCCGGTAAAGTGCTGCTCTGTTTTTCTCCTGTGATTGAATGTATTAAGATCTCAGAGTTCAGAAAAGGGTGGCCAAAACTTCCCCACATAGATGACATACATTTGTTTACACATTCACCTTTTAAGCCAAAGATCCCAGGATTGATCCCAGGAGGAGAGATGGATCTGTTTAGGATTGTGTCAGGAAGCATCTGCCAACTCAAATCAATGCAGAGCTTCCTGTTGTGGCGACCCTTTGCAAATAAGGGAGCAGCTGAAAGTGACTTATTTTAAGAAATTAGGCAATTAACAGTGCCTAAAATAATGATCACTTTGATTTTCTTCTGATACTAGGTCTTAAATTGCATTTTTTTTCTTTAAGTAGCTAATTCAGTGATTATTAAAATAGACTAACTGCTCAATATTAGTGCTATTGTAATAATGCCTAACTGAAGGTTGGAATCTTAGACTGAAGGCGTTTGTCCATGTCTGTCAGTGAGCCTCTAAAATGGTTCAGCAAATCAACATTTGAACCTTCCTGAAGAGGATTTCTTGAAGGACTGCTGTGTTAGACCCATAGGCAGTATAAAAGATGGACACGGCCACTGTGACATCACCCATTGAGTTCTTTTGACTCCACATTTTGAGGTCTCAGTCTTATTGTTTTGCCTGCTGCCATGTTGGGTTTTCCAGTCAGAAGATACATTACCGTGTACCGCCAGGCTGCCAATGTGCTTTTTAATTTTGGAGCAAGCCTGAAAGGATACCTGGAGGAACCAGAGATTTTGCCACTTTTTCACTGGCTCAGCTCTGGAGTCATTCTAAAAGCAGCTTTTTGCTACTCTGCAGCCATCTTTGAAAAGATACAGATAAATTTGATTACATCACCAATGCTTTTAACATAGTACCATTTTTTTTTACCTGTGTTTTACCCACTAGCATATAAGCAATGGTTTCTCCCATTGCCTCTCTGTGCTGCCGCTCAGCCCATGTTCCAGCAGCCAGCACATGACTGTGGCTGGATGCGTACTTTTGCAAGCCCCTCCCGCTGTCCAGAACTGCTTTCCAGTTGTTAAACTCCCGCTAAGTCAAGACTGTGTCCCTCTCGTTGCTCGTTGTATAATTGCGACACAGGAAGCAGAAACATGAGTATTCACAGAGTATTCCCGCCAAGGTGTAGTGCGATACCACTCCGGGTTGAATGAGCGGAACGTATTGGCGAAGGCACGTTTTGGATAGTTAGCTAGCACTGGCTGTGTGGGCACAGTGCTATTCAGGTCCACAATGGTAGGACCTGGCGCTGAAATGGCCAGAGGAAGGACCTGCTTTGGGTCTGGGGATGTGGTTAGAGTCAGACTAGCATTGGAATCTAAATCTGCTCTCTAGGTCTGCTTTAAGCCAAAATGTGAGAGAGGAATGTTTCTTTGTTTAATCTGATTAACTCAGACCTATGACTCATTCATGCATATATGGGGTGAACCCGTGCTGTGTTTACACATAACAGAAAACTGTGTTAAACTCAGTAGTGTAGTCTACGTGATACGCAGGTATACGCCGTATACCCACTTGAAAAGCTTATGAATTTCGGTATACCCACTTAAAAGTGCCCAATGATACGTATCACGATACGTGATTTGCTTATAAGGACCCGCGCAAACTCTTTACTAATCCGCTCCGATGTTGTCACCTGCGCTCTCACCACGTATGCAATAAATCCAACAATGCACTGCAACAGCTGCCACGCAGGCCAAGGGCTGTGCACTAACTCTCATCAGTGATCAGTGGATAGAAACAGCTATAGGCATAGGAACCGGGGGGCATGCCCCCCCAGTTCCTCCAATATTGGAGACAGGTGCATTCATCCTACCCAAACGTACACAGTATTTAAGGATCTGTTAGGTTTCCGATATGTGTCCCCCCCCAATAGTAAACTCAGTCCTATGCCCTTGGAAACAGCAGTCATCACTTTTTACAGTGACAGTTAAGCTAGCCTGACCCCCAAACAGGCAAGGCAGAGGACCTGATTGCTGACATCGGAGGTAAACCGTGTGTCTCTTTTCTTCGCCTGCTATGTGCGGATATGGGAGAGGATGCTAAGGGAGACCTGCACAGGTGAGCTGACGTGCATCACTGCGTCACACACAGGTGCCATGAGCTACCTGAGGAAATCTGTCAAGTTCGTGAAAATTAAAGGTTTTAGTCTCAGCAGGGCTCCGGGTGAAAGGTGAAAATGCCACACAATGAAGCATCTTACTGTAACTCCCTGCAGCTTCAGGGACGGACTGTGCGATTGTCGGGGAAAAAAAGTCAGAGCAGGTCTCCACCGCTGTATTTGCAGCTGCACTTCCTGCTGATAAACTCCACACACTGCGCAGTTTACAGAGCGCAGCTGTTAGCTGGAAACTCGGCATGTCTCAGTTTGGTGTGCACCATACCCACCATGAAAAGCAAACACGCAAAAGCCAGAAGAGTATAAAATGTTTTATTTGTTGAAATGCAGAAGCAAAGTAGAAGTTTGTTGTTCTCACACATCCGTATTAAAAATAATTTAAATATATTACATCTTTGCCATAATTTGAGACTGACTACAGACACAGAGAGATGGTGTGCATACAATCATCTAAATTAAAACCTATTTAAAAAAAGCAACGCTCAAGCCTTTAAAAAAAAATATGAAAATGATTTATGATTTTCTGTCTGCTTCTTTAATGCCTTTATGGATTAATTTTTAAACGAGGCTGTGATGTCAGCTGAATGGCTCATTCTTCCATGTAATTGTCTTGATTACCTCGTATGACATCCACTGTCATTAGAGCTGAGCACACTAATAATTCGCCCTCTTTAACATTTAATTAGTCAATACACAGTCAGTGTGATGTTTTTGTGAGAGGCTCTAATGCAGCAGAAATGTGTGTGAGATTCACGTTAGCTTATGTTTTTGCATCTTTGGGGATCTCGCTGCATGCACGTCCACCTCTGTGCTTGAGGGCGATCAGACCATCATCATAGCGAGTCAAATATGTTGTGCTTGTAAATGATCAGTCTGTATTGTTGTTTTTCAGAGGGAGATGTCTGAGGATGCCTGCAGCTGTTGTCCTGGTTACCACCTGCCGCTGCGTCGACTATACTAGAGTACTTTTGCAGTATTCACAGTTCATAATAAAAATTTTACAGAATTTTGTGGCTGTATTAGCGTAGTTGTGGTCATTTTGTGTAATTTTCTTGTATTTTGTGCCCCTTTAAGGTATTTTTTTAATGTGTACTTCCATCTTCCTATTCTCACAGATTTAAACATCATTAATGGATTTTAAAGATGACTTATTCTGTTAATTTCCAGCTCCATAGTTTTATTTATCTAGACCAATCATCTGAAAACTGATTCAGGATCACTGACATGGCAGATGGACTATATGCTTTATTCTTGGACCCTGCTAAAGTAGCTTTGCACGAGTCATAGTTCAATCTTCCATCTTATGTTGTACCGCCCCCTTCTGTTTAAGCCTTCCTTTTTCTGATTGGCTAAACAGAATGTTTGACCAGTAGGTGGGTGGGGCTTCTGTACATCAGATGACCATATTAGGGATATCTTAAACTGCTTAGAGGCAGTTTGAACTGATGCATACACCAACCATCACAAACCTTATATACTTTTTAAAGGACTAACAGAAGTATATTTTTAACAGCATAAAGTGGTATATCAGAGCTCCCAGAAAAAAAAGCAAATTAAACACGCAAACGCCACACAGCTTGGACCTTTTGTGGGTTTGAAACCACGACCTTCTAATGAATGAGGCAGCAGTGCTAAATGCCCCTTACTTTATTGCCCTGAGCCTGTTCTCTCCAATAAAAGAAGGATAAACCACTGCATAAGTAGCAGAATAAAATGAGCTTTGCTGAGTGCATTATTTGCATTAGCACTGTAACAGTACGTTTATGACAGGATACACTTAAAAAAAAAGTTTTTAATCTCAATGTGTTTTCTTTGTGGTTAAATAAAGGTAAAATAAAAAATAAGGAGAAACATTACAGATCCCCTTTTAATTATACTGGTGGGACACCAGTAAATGTTTGGGTTGTTGTGCAAATCCAAGACAAGCTTCCTACAATATGTTCTTGTGTTTTAGTTTGAACTGCTCTCCTTCTCTTTGAAGGAGCCAGAAAATCTCTGGAGATAACCCAGCCATGAGGCATAAATCCAGTAAACAGCACCCAAAATATTCCTTCAAGGGCAGACTGTCTGGGACACAGAAGGCAAAACACACCATTTCCATGCAGTTTCAGTTAAATATAATGTGTTTTCATTATTCTTGTAATTACTGTTGTTTACTGAAGTAATTTGAAAGGTGATTTCGACTGGAGCAGATAGTTCTCGGCTCAACGATTAGAAGTGACCTCAACACTGTATATCCACCGTCTCTTCCTGGTTATAAATACGATGACAACGTCACCGGCAGCAGGGCTGAATTTTAAGACATCACCTCTTCACTGAAGACCGAGTCGCAGAAGAGACAAGAAGAGCGTTTGGCGGAGCGAGCTGTGAAGGGCACGGATTTAAGAGCTGAAGACGGCAAAGAAAAAACAGGGACAGGAAGAGAGGGACACAAGCCTTAGAAATAGAAACTTTGTGAAAGCCCTTTGGAGCCTAATCTATCACTGACCAATGTACAAAATACACAGTATGCTGAACCTCCAGGCTTTCACTAGAAAAGGTTTGTTGAACTGAGCAGATAAAAGAGCAGTCCAGAACAGAAAATAGGAGAAAATGTTGGTAAGTGAAGATATGAGATTAAGAGCGGCTTAAATAAGAAAATAAAAACAACGGGACACATTAGTGTGACAAAGTGAACTCAGGAACTATTCAACTTAGCTTAGCATAAAGACTGGAATCAAAGGGAAACAGCTAACATGCTCTGAAACACAACACCTCCCATCACCTCTAAAGCAGTTATTAGTTGAATCTCATTTATTAAAGGCCTCAGTCACATAGGCCATGTAGAGACTGGTAGGTTGCTGGTTGCTCACAAAAAAATCTGGATTCTCCAACCAATTGGCAAGTGGTTGCTGCTGTTTTCTCTAGCGGCCGGTGGAGTCCGATTTCTTCCCTGCACCTGTACGCTGGTGTAGCCCAGGTGTCAAACTTGGCAACTAAATGAAAACAATGAGAGAGGGAGTGCTTGTTTATTGTGCTCAATCAGTCACACTGACAAAGCGTGTTCCATTCTAAATACAAAGCAATGGTAAGAAATATGTCCTGTTTTCACTTTCTTATATGTGACTTAGCATGTGGTTGCAATGAGTGGTTAAAGAAAAAAACTATAACTGTGTTAAAGTGACTGTTTTTTGAGTATATTATCACAGCATACTCTGTGTATTTTTAAAGGAGAGTTTGATTTGTCATTGCTCTAATTGGCATATGGAATGAGAGCAGTAAAATACACTGCAATGTCTTAATTATAACCTGATTAGATATGTGTATTGTTGTTAGTTGCATTTCATACCACCTTGTTATGAAAGGTTTATCAAACTATACATTGAGTTCTTAAATGTTTAGCACTCATACCTGAGATTTGATGTAATGTTGTACAACTGAACTGAAACTGAGATTAAGATTTGATTTGTTTAAAGATTTAAGTACAGAGGGCCCCAATGGACAATTTATTTCTTTGTGTGCACACCAGTTGTTAAGGTACTGTCAGTTGCTTATTTGTATCTTTGTTCATATTGGCCAATTTTTATTTATAATATAAGGGCTGCGACCCAAACTTAACAATTGTGCCTACCCTTATTGCTGCTCGAATCCTTGGCTCCTCACGAACCCAGTTTTCTTCTGATATTGGCCCATAGAGACATTATTTATCTTTTATTACACTGTAATCCATCTTCGCATCATGAAATTGGTTACAGAAGTGGCGAGCCAGCCAGGAGCCAGGCGATTTGAGCAA
>VUQJ01042343.1:0-10924 GCA_015108635.1 Andinoacara biseriatus
GTCAGGATCAGAAACATCTGCATTGGGTGTGGGTGGTTGCAATGCTTTGGATGGCTTAGCGTAGCAGCTCTATATAGCCCTGCTGTTCCCTATATTCCATATTTGTGTGTGACGGTGGCCTCTTTAATTATTGTGGCTTTTTGTAGCCTTTCTGTTCTGTGTGTCCTAAATCGTCCCGGTCCAGGGGAAATGGGAGCAGACAAGAAGAAGATTGATCAGTCAAAGCAAAAAGCTTTCTACACCATCACAGCAATAATGGTCGTTCTGTTGGTGTCTCTTGTAGGAATACTTGTTACAACTGGTTTGAATAACTCATATCTGCTAAGTAACACAGAGAAATGTGTTGTTTTGTTGTCTGTAAACTGGTTCAGTCTGCCCACCAGTCTGATTTTACCTCTACTGTTTCTACAAAGAAGAGAAAAACTTTCCTGTAGCCTTTTCAGCAAAAAATAGAAGAAAAATATATATAAATTGGATTTTAATAGAATTTTGTTAGACTTGTAGAGAGCGTGCTTCTCTGAGATACAGGAGCTAAACCAGAACTCAGTTTGGCTAAAGATGATTTGAGATTATTCCACACGAGATTAAAAGAGGTTATTTAATTTGCATAAAATCTGATCCCTTCAGATGTTGTGTTAATAAAACTGCGAAATGTTTTTTCCACAAAAATTTGTACCACCTTCAGTTAAAATAGGGACACTATGGAAAATGACATGAAATAAAAGAAGATGTAAATTCAATTATTTGGAATCAGCAGGTATTGAAGTCCATGTAAAAGAATGAGAAAGCACTGACGATAAAGCTGATACTATTTAGTTCTGTGTTTTTATTTTTATTTAAAAAAAAACTACATCTACAAAAAAAAAGAAAAACGAAAGATAAGATTTGAAATTTCAGTTGTCAAGATAAACTATGGTAAGTTAAAGTTAAGTTAAAATTAGACTTTCTGTATACGCAAGATACAACAGTCATATAATCTCAGAAATGTTAAGTTATTACTTATCTCATGATGCATTATAATTTTATTCAGGTCTTTGTGTTTTTCATTTCATTATGTTTCAATGAAACCTTTGAATAGCATTTCATTTGAATTATTTTGCACCTCTTGTTATTACAAAATATTCTGTATTTCAGTGATTTATTGCACTAAAACTTGAGGAAACTGGGTCTTAAACTGTCACTTTTAACCTCCTGTTTCATATACTGTGTATATACTGAATTTGTATATACACAACATAAATGTAAGGAATGATGTGTCCAAAATTATAATCTTGTGACTTTTATTTAAATGTGGCATTTATTTATATAAATACCATCTCGATGGCCCCTGTAACCAGTCCCTTAGTTATTCTTAAATGTACCTTGTGGAGTTTTGGATCAGTAGTAACATTGCAGAGTGAAATTCAGTGGCTATTTGGTTGTAATAACCCTCCATTTGCCTATTTAAACAACATAGGCACACCTGGCTGGGAACACACCTACTAAAATAAGATGATTAGCTTAATTTATGAAACACCGGTTTAGTCGTCCATAGTCAGCAAAGAACACACATTATGGAAACATAGTCAAATTTTCCAAATGCTTGGTTTGATTCTTTCTGCACAAACACCAGTCTTTATTTAGAGGCAGTTTAGACGTCATCCTGCCAAACAGCAATCCAAGTTAGAGTCAGTGCATCCCATCATACCTGACCCTCTCCTCTGATCACCTCATGAAAGCTCTATTTAGAAATAGCTTTATTTGTCACATACATATACATGCAGTGAAATTCAGTCTCTGCATTTAACCCATCACACATGGAATATGTAGAACACACAGCACAATTTGGTGCAGGGGGCACCTAGAAAGTGTCTAGGGAGCAACCTGTGGGGTTAATTATGTGAAACTGACACTTTCATGCCTTATTTAACATCCTGGGATCACAAAAAGCCAATCATTTGCAATCATTTTACCACATTCAGTGCATTTGTTTATTTCTGTTTGTATAATAGTGAGGATTAGTGAGTTTGGCTCAAGCACAAAATAAAAAAAGATAACTGGCAGATCGGGGAGCATTTAGCCATGTATCAATGTTTAAATGGGCCCATCTCTGGTTTCATCCCATTTTTTGGCTTATGTTTAATAATATAATTATATTTTGAATGAGTATATCATGATATATGCATGAGTATATGTGTGTAGTGACATGCGCTCAATGATAGTAAACAGTACAATGTTCTTAATAAAAATGTAATTGCTTTTATGTAAAGGTTAGATTAGATTAGATTAGATTAGATTAGATTAGATTAGATTAAATGGACCCCAGGAAGAATAGCTGACGCAGCATGCTGCGGATGCTAATGGGGATCTAAACAAACAAAAAACACACACATACACACACACACACACACACACACACACTAACTCGCAAATGTCCAGAATTAAGTCTTGTCAGTTCTCTGACGTTTAGGAAGAACAACTTGGACTCAAACCTGCTGCTGACCTTCTACCACTTGGACACTGAGAGCCTGCTGTGGTACTGTATCACAGTATGGTACAGTAGCTGCACTGAGGAATACAGGGGGAGGCTTCAGCGGTTAGTCAAGATATCACTTTGTTCACTGTCTTCTCCCCTCCCTGATGGACATCTACACCTCCCGTTGCCTCAACGGAGCCAAAAACATCATCAAGGACAGCTTACACCCTGGCTTGCATCAATCTGACCTGCTGCCCTCTGGCAGGCGTTACAGGTGCATAAAAGCCAGAACTAACTGTCTAATTGTGTAATACCTGCATCTCTGTGCAATATTTATATTGTTCATACAAAATACTCTCTAGTCATGAACAGTGCAATATCTATCACTACCATACTGTGTAATATTCATTCAATAAGTACAATACTTACTGACTGTACCTTGTGTATATGTATATATTTATCTATTTATTTTATTTTTATACCTTCTATTTTATTTTAAATATTTATGTTTGGAATTTCTATAGTGTGGCACTGAAACAGGAGTGGCCTTCCAATCGCATTGTACATTTTGAAGCATGACAAATAAAGGTATTCTATTCTATTCTATTCAAGGACTGTTGTTAAAAGATGATGCTAACAGTTCTCAATGTGGTCCTTTCCCAATTTTTTTGTGAGCATTCATATTCAAAGGAGCTAATTGTTTGTTTATTTGAAAATAACTAAGAAACTAAAATTACCAAAGAAAAAAAAGAGGTGTGTCAGTCAGTATTTCTGTGGTGTTACCATACTGTGTTGTTTGGTAGAAGAAATTTGAAAAAGCTCTACAGCACGTGATCAGAGTTTATGACCAGTGCTCTCTATGCTGGGATCACTGGGCCCAGGTGTTCCCAATCACCAACAAACTAACCGCGGCTATCGGCCACCTGCAACACAAAAAACACAAACAAAACAATCTGCCAGTCCAGCAGCCAAAATATGCCATCAGATATGACAGTGTGGGATCATGCAAAGTCCATCATTTGACTACTGCTCATCATTTTACCACATTCAGTAACATATAGTTGGACATAGACTGAACCATTGCTGGCTGGATACTAGCGAAGAGCAGTGTGTGAGTTTGGATCAAAAGGAAAAGAAGCTCAAAGCGAGAGCCATAGATGGTAAGGTGAATATTATTTAGCTATGTAATGTTTGCTTGTTGTTATTAACTATATGTTAAATGCTCACTACTCATTAACAGAGGTTGACTGAATAGATTATATTTTTTGTTTTTATTGATAATTTACAAATATCATGGTGTCAGCAGAATACTGTAAACTGTAGTTGGTCCAGGAAAAATAGACAGGAAAGTTAATTTTAATGAAATATTGTTGCCTGCCTAACTTTTCTTTGCTTTTGTTTCCCTCCTTTTCGGCACTAAAGCCCAAACACACCATTGAACAATATGTCATTTAACTCATCTTCCTCTGACTTTGACTGCTTTAACTCAAACATTGGGATTTCCATGATCATTTCCTTCCTCGTGACCAAGATGATTGCTGTGCTCTTTCTCTCCATCCCCGTCCTCTATGTGGGTTACCAACAATGGCAGCAGCAGTGCTCCATGGCAACAAGTCACTCTGACATCTTCACCTATAATGTAACTGCCATTGAACTGATATTTGTTTTGGGGACCATTGTTACCTTATGTGGCACATATACTAACTGCTTATTGGTGACTGTAGGAGGGGTGTATACAATTGCTTTTGCTTATCCAGGAGAGATCCTCTTTAACATTGTGACATGTGTGGAGCACTACCTGGCTGTTGTTCACCCCATCACCTATCTGGGGCTGAGACAGCCAGGTTGGGTCAGGATCAGAAACAGCTGCATTGGGTGTGTATGGCTGATGTGCTTTGGATGGCTTGGTGTGCAAGCTCTATATAGCCCTGCTGTTAACTCTGTTCCATATTTGTGTGTGATATTGGCCTCTTTAATTATTGTGGCTTTTTGTAGCCTTTCTGTTCTCTGTGTCCTAAATCGTCCGGGTCCAGGGGAAATGGGAGCAGACAGGAAGAAGATTGATCAATCAAAGCAGAAAGCTTTCTACACCATCACAGCAATAATGGTCGTTCTGTTGGTGTATTTTTTTGGAATGCTTGTTACAATTGGTTTGAATAACTCATATCTGCTAAATAAAACAGAAAAGTGTGTCATTTTGCTGTCTATAAACTGGTTCAGTCTGCCCATCAGTCTGATTTTACCTCTACTTTTTCTACAAAGAAGAGGAAAACTTTCCTGTAGCTTTTTTAGCAAAAAATAGAAGAAAAAAATAAATTGGATTTAAGTAGAATTCTGTTAGGATACAACAGATAAATCAGAACTCGGTTTAGATAAAGATGATTAGATATTATTCCACATAGGATTTAAAAAAAAAGGTATGCAATTTGCATAAAATCTGATCCCTTCAGCAGTTGGTGCTTCTTTTCCTAAATGCTGCGTTATTGAAGGGGATTCAATTTGAATCAAACTGTGAATTTTTTTCTCAAATTTTTGTACCAACCACCTTCAGTAAGGACACTATGGCAGATGTAAATGTAAGGATTTGTATCGGCAGGTATCAAGGTCTATGGAAAAGAACAATAAGAAATACTGAGCTTTTTGCATTGTATATAAAATACAGCCAAAAGCTTGTGATGTGTCAGAAACATATCACTGTGATACACTGTATGAGTCAGCTCTTTAAGTTATAAAACAAATATGCAAGGGCCCTGGTCTACTGGCAGAAAGGTTACGCTGAGGAGATTTTTGCAAATATTCCTCCTTTGGTTGCCATTCAAAAGAGCGCTGTTGAGAATAGTTCACTCCCAGCTCTTCTTTTTTGCAGCACCCAGATCTTCCACAAACAGTGGAGTAAATAGCATGATTGTTTCAAATTGTTTGAAAATATGGAAGCAAATTAAAGTACACTGTAGGCTACCAGAGACATCTGTGTATGCCCCAATTTATTGTAATCATGCCTTTGCCCCTTCACTATCAGAGACATCATTTAGAGGTTGGAGATTCAAAGGCATAACCACATTGAAAAACTTGTATATCACTAAAAACATTCACAATGTTAAGGGACTGTTTCTCTCTCCTGGATGCTGATTTTTTTTAGATATTTACAAATTAGAAATTATGTTCGTCTTAACATTCCAAATTTTGTCTCTCTTCCAGAGGAACTGAGGATATGTAAGTTATTACAGGAGCCTCCAAATTCCAAAAAAATAATTTCAAACTTTGACATCTTTACTGAGCAAATGAATTTTGCTACCAACTCCTTGAGAGGTGCATGGGAGGAGGAGCTGGGCTTGCAGATTGGCAAGGACGTTTGGGAGGATTTGGTCATGCTCTATTAATGTGAAACATCAGTTGATTGATTTCAAGGTATTTCATAGACTTCACTACTCTAAAACAAAATTTCATAAAATATATCCTTTAGTTTCCTCACTCTGTGATAAATGTAAGTCGGCAGATGGCTCCTTGTCACATTTGTTTTGGTCTTGCCCTAAGCTCTACCTGTATTGCTGCGACATTTTCAACCAGTTCTCAGAAGCATATAAGTATGTGCTGGTTCCAGATCCTCAGATTGCATTATTTGAATATTCTCCTTCACTCATGACCCACAGTATCTCTGTGCAGAAAACTGTGGTATATGGAACGGTAATAGCCAAGAAAACAATTTTAAAACTGTGGAAATACGACAGAGCTCCTCAATTTAAAATGTGGCTAACTGAACTTAGAGAGATACTTCATATGGAAAAACTGTGGTATGATATTTTGGGCTCCACTAATACATTTGGTAATGTTTGGCAGCAATTTATGGATCATCTCAATAAGTATAAGGCTGATCCAAACGCACATCCAGATTCTTAGTATGCTGCCCAAGTCTCTTTAGGCAGGCATCACCATCATATAGTCCAAATGGAAATATGAGTAGTGTAATAAGTGACTGGTTACACAGTACATTGTCCTGAAATGTTTGTTAGTGCATTTTTTGTTTGTTTTTATTTTGTTTGTTTGTTTGTTTTTGTCTTGTCTTATTTTATTGGTTTGTTTTATGGAGGGTTAAACAGGTTGTTACTGATTTAGTGTGTGCGTTCTTTGTATATATTTATCTTTGTTTGTCTTTTGGAAAAATTAATACATATATATAATAAACAAAGTTATAAAAAAATATATCTGGTTTATTAAACAAAACAAATGGATTTGAACTTTCAGTAGTCAAGATAAAACTACAGTGGGTACAGAAAGTATTCAGACCTATGTGATATTTCAGTTTTTCTTTTTTAGTAAATTTACGAAAATTTCTACATTTAAGTTTTTTTCTGTCAAGATGGGGTTTTGAGCATACATTAATGAGAAATAAAATGAACTTTTTTGATTTTATCAAATGGCTGCAATAAAACAAAGAGTGAAAAAATTTAAGGGGTCTGAATACTTTCCGTACCCACTGTATGGTAAGATAAAAAAAATTGGACTTCCTGTATACATCACCCCATTATATATGATTCTTCTTGTCCACACACACATGCAGATTTATAATACAACATCCAAATACTGCAGTATACGTACTAAATCTGCACATACGGGGAGTGGTGGCCTAGAGTTAGTGGCTATTTGGTTGTATTAAACCTCTATTTGCCTAATAAAACAACATAAGTACACCTGGCTGGGAACACACCTATTAAAATAAGAAGATTAGCTTAATTTATAAAACATGTTTTTAGTCGTTCATAGTCAGCAAAGAACACACATTATGGAAACATAGTCAAATTCTCCAAATGCTTGGTTTGGAATAGAGTAGAATAAAAAGCATTCTTTGTAATCGAACATAGAGTATGATGAAAATGTAGCAGCTACCACAGTTCAGTGCCTTTCCTTATAAAACATAAACAGGAAAATAAGAAAAATACTGTAAAACCAGTATGTATATGCTACATAAAGCAGCAGTACAAATATCAAACAGCACAAGGACTTAGAGGAGAATAAATAAATGTAACAAATATAAAAAATACACAAATATTGCACAAATGCCAGTTATTGCACAAAGAAGAATTATGTACCAGAGGTAGTCAGAAGAAGAAGTGAGCAGTAAATCAGTTAAGCTGTTGTTGTGTATTATCGTATAATGTTCAAGAGTCTGATGTCCCAGGGATAAAAATTGTTCCTCCCATTCTGCCTGCCTTTGTGGGATCTGAGTCTCTATCCTGATGGCAGTAGGTTGAACAGGTGTTGAACAGGTATTGACCAGGGTGAGATTTTCTTTGCTCTGTTAACCTGTTAACTGGCTGCTCCAAAATAAAAAAAAAAAAACTGAAAAAGGATACCCAAATTAAATCAGCTGCTGTTCCTGAACTGTTCGGAGTATATGCAAAAGCTTGGTCTCTTTGTGAAGATATCAAGCTATTTTTTTTTTCATTTTTGTGGTCAAAAATGCTGTAACTGTAATGAGTATGTAGCTATTATGTTTAGAACACAGAAAAATTTAACAATTTGTGCCTCGCCTAGATTTTTCATGTTTGTTTTTATGTAACTACACACTGAGTGTAGGAGGTCTAGACTGGAAAATAAAATGAAGCTCTAGAATGAAGACCTTAACAATCTGTGGTTCATTTCTCACAGAGTTTATGATCCAGGAGCAGATGGGGGGTGGGGGTGAATCCAAGTCAGCCAACTTCTGCACCAGGATGTCAGGGCCAATAGTGTTAAACGCCCAAATGTAATTGACGAACAGCATCCTGACCTGGTTCCTGAGCAGTTTAAGTGTTCCAGGGCTGTGTGGAGAGCAGTGGCGATGGCATCCTCCATGGAATGGTTAGGGGACTTCAGCCAGTGTCAAAGATGTGTTGAATATCCTACCAACTGATCTGCACAGGCACGGAGCACTGCGCCCAGGTCCCTGTCTGGTCCATCATATTTCCATGGGTTTACAGTCTTCAATGTGCGCCTCACCAGGTGTTCCAGGGGGACTGGCAGGGCACCAGGGATGTGGCTGGTCTTGATGACAAAGCGGGCAAAGAAGTGGTTGAGTTGATCTGCTTGTGAGGCATCTGCACTGACAGCTGATGATGAGTTGTCTTTGTAGCTCTTCAGATGCTGGATTCCTTGTTCAACTCTGAGGTCATCTAGAGTTTTTGGTTATGATAGACATGGATCGACTTACTCGCGGTGAGGGTGTCTGTACAGTATCTGCTGTAAGATAACACCTTTCCGTGCTGCCTGAGTTTCCTCCGGGTACTACGGTTTCCTCCCACATTTTTAGCTTCAACAACTGTATACAAAAGTAGTCTTTTTGAAAGTCCCATCAAAACGTTTTTTAAAGCTAAATTTGCTAAAGTTTGAACTTAAAAAAAAATGTGATTAATTGCGCTAAAATTTTTAATGTGTTAAAATCTTTGTAATTAATTAATCAAAATTAAGGCATTAAAGTCCCGGCCCTAATATATTGTTAATTGAAATCATTTTCAGCACTCTGGAGGACGGTGAAGAGGACCTGCACGGTTTGCAACTTTATAATGATGAGTGTTTTGAGCGAGTCGTGATGGGGAAAAACTGACAGGACGCCTACTGCTTCCACCAGCAAAGGCACTAGATCTACAAAAAGATGCTGCCCTGAAGATTCCCCCAAGATATCATCTCCACCTGCCAGCAACATTGTGGACATTTTGGTGTCCATTAATAACAAATTGTCAAGCTTTGTCGCCCACCTGTCCCTAGTTGAAATCCTCCACAAGGAGATTCAGGCCTTGCGGGAGTACGTAGAGTTCAGTCAGCAGCAGGTGGAAACACTCACTGCAGAAAATTCCGTCCTCAGGGAGTCGGTCAATTCCCTCACCGAGGGAATGACCCGGCTCTCAGAAAAAAAAGAAAAAAGAAAGAAACTGTCATTGAGTTTTAGGCCTGCAGCACAAGGGACAATTTCATGTTTTCAGACATCCCAGAGAAGACAGAGGAGGACCCGGAGATTACAGTGAAACAGCTTATCAAATGAGATCCTGGAGCGACACAAGGTCCTGTTTCCTATCCGAAAAAAGTTCATGCAAGGAGGCTCCCGGGCTGTGACTGCAGTCCACAAACTTTATGTGAACATACAGTTTGTTGATAATTGTTAATCGGTTAAATGATTTACAGGCTGATGTTGTGTTTCTTCAGGAGACACGTCTGCCCAAAACATCTGGGCGCACTTTCTCCTCTCCAAAGTTCCCTCATGTGTTCTCAGCCTGCTACAATTCCAAAGAGGTGTAGCCATATTGATTAACAGGAAGATCAACTTTAACATTAGCAAAACTACAATAGATCTTGAAGGTAGATTTATAATAATTTATCTATTCAGAATATATATTTATGTGTTGCTATTATATACGGACCAAATGTTGATGACCACTCCTTCTTTCACACCTTCTTAACTTCACATCTGATCACTCTGACGCCACACTTATAATAGGAGGAGACTTCAACCTGGTATTTAATCCAGATATTGACAGGCTCAGTACAGCAGTAAGTCAAAGGAACTGACAGTCTGCAGACATTCTTAAACAACATGAAGGATTTTGAATAGAATAGAATAGAACTTTATTGTTATCATACATACAGCAAAATTATCATTATACATACAATGAAATTCTGTTCAGAACAGCCATCCAAGAAAACATGGGGGGGAATGGTTGTCTGTCGCCGCAGCCACGAGGCGCCACCAGCAATCAATCCCAGGAATAAAAAAACAATCAACAAAAGGAGAGTTAGGTAAAAAAAAATTGTCTCGTACTGTGCTCATGTGTGAGCACCGTACCAGGGTCCAAAAAAATCACCTCAGCAAAGCATTTAAGCCAGTGTTTTTCGCTGACACAGAAAAGAGTCACACCACTCTAGCACGTACAGCAAAATATATAGGCTATGGATACCCAATCTATTTGTTGGACTAGGTTCCAGATTCCTAGGAGGGTTAGAGTAGTGAGTGACACACACAGAGAATGAATGGCGCCACAGGTACTGAACACAACTTGTATTAAACAATGCAGAGAAAAGGATTTAACATAAAATGCGCACATCAGCAGTGAAAATTAAAATAAAATGGTCATTGAGTTCACTTAGCTCAGTCTGGCCGGCAACAGTTAGTCAAGTCAGTCAAGTCAGTCACTCCAGTTCCAAATCAAATCAAATCAATTTTATTTATACAGCGCCAATTCACAACAAACAGTCGCCTCAAGGCGCTTTGTATTGTAAGGTAAAGACCCAACAATACTGCAGAGAAAACCCAACAGTCAAAATGACCCCCTATGAGCAAGCACTTGGCGATGGTGGGAAGGAAAAACTCCCTTTTAACAGGAAGAAACCTCCAGCAGAACCAGGCTCAGGGAGGGGCAGTCATCTGCCATGACCGGTTGGGGCTGAGGGGCGAGAGAGAGGACAAAAAACATGCTGTGGAAGAGACACAGAGAATGATTA
>VUQJ01042344.1:0-15285 GCA_015108635.1 Andinoacara biseriatus
TTTTGGGAAAAAAAAAAAATAAAAAAAATTAAACAGAAACAAGGAAAAAAAAAAAAAAAAAAAGCACTAAACGTGTGACATTACATGTCTTTTGATGGGACTGTGGTGAATGTACTAGTTAAAACACTTACTCGTCATCATCGTAAGACGATGAACGTGAACTCCGATCGCTTTTAACCGATGACTTATCATCATCCTCCTCTTCTTCCTCCTCATCGTCAGAATAAACCTCGCTTGTCTTCAGTGGCTGACGCTTAGCCAGCAACTCCGCTGTTCAAGAGACAAAAGGTCAGCATTCAGAAGATGCCTACATTGGCACAACAACGGGTCACAGAGGTATAAAAGCCTGCCAACCTGTTTTGTTTTTCTTCTTCTCACGTTCAGCCTTTAGTTCTTCCATGGCCTGGGATTTTTTGTCAAGTTTTTCATCACGCTTGGATCGTCTTTCCTTGTTGTGAGACATGACCTAGCAAGTGTGAAGAGATTACAATTACAAACCTGATAAAGAAAAGGTGTAATGTGGCACCTACTCCTGCCTCATACCAAATCCAGCCAGAAATCAGGAGCAAAAGAGGCATCAAATTTCACTCAAATTACTTCTGAAATCTTCTATTGAGGTATTTGTGTGCTTGACTTCTTATTTAAGTAAAACTAATAATGATATAGGGCTGCAACAATTCGAGTAACTCAAATAACTCAATTACAAAAAATCCTAGACACAAAGTTTTTGCTTTGATGCTTTGTTTAATCCACGCCTTTGTAATGCTCAGGTGGCCCCATGTAAGTGTGAGTGCTTCACCCACATTTGCAACTAAAAATAGACCTGCTGTACAAACGTATTTAGGAGCATGCATGTGAATAAAAACATCAAGCATGTGTAAGCAACAGTTTTTCAACAAAAAGACAAAGACAAATAAGTCATGCTGTCACAGTTTAACGAGGAGTCTGTCTGCACACATGGCGAAGAACAAAGAGGCAGAGCCGTTATCAAGACACTGGGCTCAAGTGGAGTAAAAGAAAATATTTTTCTAGCATTCAAAAACAGCAGTGCCTGCTCCTGCAGTCACCATTAAAACCTTTACTAGGAAACAGCTGATGGGAGACCTTCATCAAACAACCTGATCAACAAGCTCCAACGTGAGGAAAAATTAACTTTGTAGCCACTCTCATTCACCGCTGTTTGCTTTACACATGCTCCTTTAAAATCCTACAACCACACATTTATTCACCAGCACACTTAAATATGCAGATGCCCACACCAACCTCACTCAGGACATGCAATACTTTCAGATCTCTTTATGTCTTAGTTTAAGTTGTATGTATATCTTATTGCATTTTACATTCCTGTATTTGTGATTATTTATTTTTGCATTTGAGAACTTTTCTTAAAAAAATTTAATATAGCACATACAATGAAAGAGTTGAGGTTTTTGTGGACAGATGCTATATGCAGTTAAATTAATTACTGCAATATATATAAAGTGGAAACCAATGAGCATTTTTCTAAAGACCTGTTTTTTCCTGTTTTGCTCATTAATAAATCAAAAGCATGTCTTATCTGATTACTCAATTAATTGATGGAACAATCGATAGAATATTCCATTACTAAAATAATCAATAGCTGCAGCCCTAAAATGATACACACTGTCGTATTATGTCTAATATTGTTTCAGATTTGTGTGGAACTGGACTCACCACTTGTGTGTCTTGAACCTGAGATTGCTTCCTTTTTTCTTGCTCCTCCTCCTGCTTTTTCTTCTTCTCCTCTTTCTCCTTCTTCTTTGCCGTCTTTAGCTTCTTCTTAATTTCAAACCTTTGAAAACAAACAGAATCTTGAATGAATAAATGGTGAACTCGATGCACCAAACTTGATGTCAGATTTGTTTCTACATTGTATGGCAAGTTTGTTGTAGAGAAGTGTTATAGTGCATTTTAAAAAGTAAAAATGGCTTTTTATATATATATAAGATTTTTACTCCTCACTCACCGTCTCTTTAGCACCTCTCTTTTCTCAATTCTGTTGAACAGCTCTTGCTCTCTCTCCTTCTCAGTCATCTGCTCCAGTCGAGCTCTGTCCTCAGCATCGCCCATCAAGTCATCATCATAACCGTCCCTGAACACATCGTCCTCCGAGGAGTCTGAGTCAGAGCTGGAGGATGAACTGTTGCTCTCTGAATC
Source organism: Andinoacara biseriatus (assembly GCA_015108635.1). Lineage (NCBI taxonomy): Eukaryota > Metazoa > Chordata > Actinopteri > Cichliformes > Cichlidae > Andinoacara > Andinoacara biseriatus. Next base: position 2,179 of record VUQJ01042344.1, read on the forward strand.
AGACACCTCGCCTGAAAATTTTAAGGAATCGTACACAGGAAAAAAAAAAAAGTGGATTTTAAATAAACAACAACACAACAGGGTAAAGATGTCATCAGCAGGATTTCAGTTCTAACATATGTGACTATAGCCGCATTTCCATTAGTACCTACTCAGCGCAACTCGACTCGACACAGTTTGAAGGCGTTTACATTAGTACCCGTACCAGGTACTTTTTAGTATTCATTCAGCCAGCGTTCCAAGCGATCCGAGGTGATCCTAAAATGTGACGCAGAAGAACAGCATGCCACTGATTGGCCAGGGAGTGTCGTCACTAGCGAAATCATGAGAGCGACTCCTTCACCATAATTAACTGCGCCATTTTTAAAACCCGACAGCAAGAAACTGGAATGCCCAAACCAATAGCTTGCAGTGGTAGTTTTGCAACAAGAGAGCCATCTGGAACGCACACACAGCATACATATTTTAACCCTATACTGCCGGGCTGAAGCACCTGTTACCTGCCCCTCCTAGCCATGAACAGCTGGTTAACACCGAGCCTGAGGGGGCTGATCAAAGGAACTTTAAATTACCGTAATTACACAAGCGTTTGTCCTATCGGAAAAATTCAAATGTTTCTGAAAGCTGAGAAACTGCACTTCACAACCAACATAGGATTATTACTATGTTATTATTATTTTAATTGTTGCCGGAAGTCCACAAACAGCGGCACTTTTGAAGTACACCAAGTCGATTATGACATGTTCAGTGGTATAGGGTTATACTTAACAATGATAACTTTCATCCATTAAAATACTGTACGGGGGACTTATGCATGATGATATTAAACTGGCATTAGCTATGTTAACTCACCTCTATCTCATCCATTGTTGTGTTGTGTTTTGAGCATAAAAATTACATCAAGAGACTACCCACATCGAGGTGGTCTTCATTTGCAATGGAAACACAAAACGACCGTGGCGAGTCAACCCGGACTGGGTAGAATTATGGAAACGTGACTTTTGTAGGGCCATGCCATGATTTACATATAGGGCTTTCTAGGTTTTGGCATGCGCTATTTTTGCAAGATTACATGCACAGAAGAAATGATTACTATCATCCAGTGCTGGATGTTTACTTTCATCTCAGTAATAAGAACATCACAGTTTACTGTGAAAATGTGCTTCATTTGTATTAGAGCTTTACTCCACATTAAAAATGCCAAGTGAAGCAGATAAGTTCATAATAAGACATGTAGTAGTGAAGAATATCCAACCCTGCTCTTCCCTGTTCTGTGAAAAACTAGCCATATCATCCACATCAAAAAATGCGACTGATTTCTTCAAACCTTAGGCCACCTTAGGCCTCAATCACACAGGTGTAGAGAGCTGTCAGTGACCCCCTGGCAAGATCTGGTTGATGTCACTAACCAGTCACGGCACACACACTTTTTTCTTGTTGGTGGTGATGGTGGCTGCCAGATTTTTTTTTTTTTTAAAAACCTGGGTGACTGAGGCATAAAAGGTAAATTTCTGGTATTTACTGTGATTTTACTGCACCAAATATGTCATTAACAGCTTTTATGAGCAGTTTTTGTCAATGTAGCAGTTATAACTGTGCCAATGTGATTAGGTCCCAAGATAAAGTAATTAAATTATTTGTGAATGTAAAGATTTGGCGCTTAGTTAATCAGGGTTAATAAAGGAATTCTAGAGTTTTTTTTACTACCTATTTCTACTACCTCTACAATATTTTTACTACCAGCACAAAATCAAGCACCAACCTTTTTTAGGGTAGCGGTGGATTCACAGCACTAAGCCATGTAAGATGATAGCCCATCTCTCACAGAAGACAAATCTTTATCCCCCTTACTTTAAGGTGTAACTGGCTTTGTCTTGACTAAAAGCTCATACACATCAATATTCCAAAGGCATTTCAAGAAGACTGTTGGTGAATGGTGGATGCTTGATTTGATCATCATGTGATTTGATCATCGTCACACCGTTCCAGGTCAAATTTATATTTTTACTGCACACTTTACAAAACGCATCTGGATCATTCCCCATGACTGGCTTAACCCTTTGGGGTCCGGAATATATTTGGCAATTTTTCACTACTTTTGCTTTTAACTTTATAGTTGACCTTAGAAGCTGTTTACCTTGCCTTGTTTGGTATCATTTTTTCAGCATCACCTCATGTGTGCAACTGTACGCTGATTCTTTCATTGTGAAATACTGTATTAACACATTGGACTTATAATCACATAAAAACGTAAAATCCGAGTAGAAAAAAGTTTGATTTTTTTTACTGTAAAAATCACAAACATGCTTAACGAATTATTTTTACAACTTAAAATACAAGTTGTAAATTTTCACAACTTGTGTAAAAATATAGTGAATAAAGTTATTTACAATTATTTACATTAAAATACAGGAAAGGCCTCCGGCGTTTTTCTGCACAACTATTTGCAGAGCAATCAGGACTCACATTAAGATGCTAGACAAATTACTGTATTTATGCCACCTCAAAAAAACAGTTGCTATCCTCCACAAGACCAGTAATTGGTTGATATGGTGCATTTTTCCACCAATAGGAAAGGGGTTGTCGGGAATTGTTCGTTATTATTAGCAAGCACTTCCTGTTAGCAAAACTCACGTTTTCACCGTTTATTTCTGCACAAAACGTGCATCGAAGGTGAGGACAATATTTACAGGAAAAAACATGGCATAAAATATTGGGCATAACTCTGGTTTTACTTGGCTTATCAACGTAATTTAAAAACTGGTACTTAGTTTGAAGTCTGCACATTCGATTCATGGCAGCAGTGTCCCGATGTGCACAGCAAATTGGACAGCGGAACCAATCGAGTCTATCAATGTCAGCTCAGGTCCTGCTGAGTAGTTATATTTTTATACAGATTTTATAGCTAAATAAACTTAAAACAAAAAGTTTGCATCAATGGAAAAGTCAAAGTATATTGAAGGGGTGATGAGTCACCAAGTCAATTCTGTTTCTACCTTTTACTAGCCTTGATTTGAGCTCATTTAATTTACTACCTTTTACTACCCCGCGGAAACGCTGTTTATTAAAAAAAAAAAAGTAGAGCATTTCACGGCAAGCACATACTGTATCAGTGGATTACCCAATTTGAATTAAATTTATTACACTAGCACAAATTACCAGAAGACTTTTGTTGAGGTTTTCCTTAAATGTGTCATACCAGGACATACCAGACAGTTCATACCAGGACATGTGACAGAAATAAACAACAGCTTAGATGATGTGCTGTGAGAGACTTGGGATAGATGGGATGAATGAATGAGTCATGTAATCCTACACTCCTGAAATACTTGTGGATGCAAAACTCTGGTGATGTGTAATCTATAGTCCACATCTCTGGATGTCCTGCTTTGCACTTTATGTAAGATTTCTTGAACCTGAGGGTGTGTGTGAATTTGTTTTGTTTAAATCAGCAGTTTAGTAGCAATTCATGGCTACTAAGCTGTTGTGCACAGATGTGTAAAGAAGCCTTATTTGAAAGCAAAGTGTGTCTTTTTCACTGTGAACTAAGAAACGTACCTTCCTCTGGTGCAGAGCTCTCAGCTGAGCTGTCCCCATCTGAGCTGCCAGATGCTGTTGCTTTATTAACCTTCTTCTTTGTAGCGTTCTTCTTTTCAGAGCCCTTGCCCTGCTTAACCTTCTTTTTGCCTTTGGTGCCACCCACAGTCCACTAGACAAAATGAATAAAATGCATCTTTTGGTTATATAACTGACAGAGAATTGAGGTCTATTCTCTTGTGCCTCATATGTCCCAAAATGAAAGGTCTTATAGAGCAAATACTCAGACTGCTATACCTCATCATCACTGTCAGATGTCTCGGAGTCTGTGGAAGCTGTAGGTTTGCCAACAGGTTCTTCCTGCTCACCCGAATCAACCCTCTTCCTCTTTGCCAAAGACAGCAGCTCCTGAAAGTGACAACACAGTAACGTGGTTCAGAAAGATTCACCTAGTACAAATGGGGAGAATGAGACCCAATTTTTCTGTGTCATTCATGTGCCAGGAAAAACTTATCTGAAGTAGCAAGGATTGAGTTAAAACACTAAACCCAAGGAAAGCTGCTGCTCGTTCTCGTTTAGCATCCTTCAGTTTTCCAGAGGTAAAATTACATGTGACCTGTAGTACTTAAACCTTATTATGTTAGTCTGAGGATTAACTTGTCTCAACTAAATTTATGCAAGAGAACTGCATGAACAGCACCTGATCACAAACAAATGAAGTGAAACTACATCCTCCATTACAGTAAAAATGTGGAAAAACAACATAAAACTCCACTGTCCCTTGCTTGTGTGCTTATATTAAATACAATTTCCTTCCCTATGATATAATATAATGCAGGGAGGATCAGGTTGGGACACTGGCTGAAACTGGTCTCTCTTCAGCAGCTTGACTGTTTTTCACATACTACTTTTCCACCGCCGAGGTGCCGGTGCTCGTGCCTTTGCTCGTGCCAGTGCTTGTGCCAGTGTTGGTGTCGGTTTCAATGAACCTGCGTTTCCCACCGCGCTGTGTGAACTGATCCTTTATGTATGAGTGTGGATGGGTCCTCATCTGGACACGGAAGCCAAAGAGCACAAATGTGGGAGAATATGCTCCCCTTTCTTGTGCTGCGAACATATTTTACAATCCAAACAAAACTAATGCAGCATCTGTGTGCAGTACAGAGGTAAACACAGAAATAAACACAGCGAATATGAGCAAGACGACAAGTATGCATTTTGCGTCCTTTTATCTGTGATATGAACTGATACAAAGCGGCAAGTTCAGCCTTAGGGCCAAAACTAATTCACAGCCGTGAAAACAGCATCACTTTTCTCATGTAATACACCCCATGCGGTGAAATAGGGTAGAAAACTTTACGTTGAGATGGCAGAGTCACGCTCTTCTGCTGCTTTCGTCACACGTTTTTGGTTTGAGACCAGCTAGCTTGCGGGGCCCGAGTTGAACCCGTTTTTCAGCCGAGCACCGAGTGCGTTCTGCAAAAACTGGTGAACGGTTCAAATACTGGCACCGGCACCCCGTGGAAAAGAGGCCACAGACTCCCTTTGGTTTAGACAACTCCCTGTGCAGAGCAACAAGGATGTAAGGCTTGACAAAACTGCTATATTCTCACATGGCTGCAACAAGATATTGTCCTTTATATTTGTGCTAGAGAGCAGGCAGTGTGAAGAGCATTTAATGTGCAAGACAGCTTACGAAAACACTTGCATCCTATAGGCACTGACCACATCTCCTTAACTCACCATGTATTTACATGCCATTGCTGCATTTCATTTGTCTTGTCATTAACATGTCTTCTCATTCCTGCAGTTTTTACTCTTTTCTCTTTCTGCTTGTACCCAAAGAGAGCCATCTATGTCGGCCTCTGGAGCAGTTTTCACCTCACCAACTTGTCCAGACCCATGACCACAAATCAGAGTCTTCTTCTGTTGGAGTATTCTTGTTAAAATGAAGGTTTTCTCACCACTGTCTCGAAGTGTTTGCTCTAGGGGTAATTTGAGGGTTCATCTCTATATAAGGCGCGATTAAAAAGATTTACAACTCACCTTGTAAAAAGAAATCAAAACGCTCCTGAATTAAATGTAGCTACACCCCCCTTCAAGATCAGCTTCTTGTTTAGCAATGCAGCATGTCCAGGACACTTATTAGCAAGCACGTGTTGGCACAAGCTGTCTTATTTGGGCTAGAAAACTGCTGGGTCTTCAAATGAAAACTAGTACTAATCTCTGAGATGTAGCTGCAGACCCAGTTCTCTTCACCAAAGATTTTATTCAATGTGAAGGTTAGGCCAGTGTGACTTGTGAAGTTTTCTGTGTGCAAGTTTAAGGTCCATGGTGAAACTGTTAATATGCACACTGAAGTCCTCAGAAAAGGTGTTCCAGGAACCAATCTCAAAATAGCATTGCTGCAAGGGAGCGGCACAGATGTCTTATGTATGATTTGGCGATATATAGATTAAATAAATTATGAGGGCTGCAAATTGTGGTACACAGACTTAAAAGTTGTAAAAATGAGAGCTGGTAGCAGAGAGCACTTTGTGTTAGCAGGCATATTCAAGAATGTGTTTGTCGCCGTTTGTCACATCTTAAACAATCCCATCTCAAGCTGACCAACCAAACCAAAATCATCATAAATAATCACAGCTTTGTTCCAGCAGGTCCCACCTAACGTCAGCACTCAAACTGTCAGTGATGATTGGTCCGATAAATGGCATTTACCAACGTGCGGCACTCCATCACCTGTGCTGTAAAACATATTGATCGGGTGGTGGCTAACTAGCTAAAGTACTTAAATAAATGGACATAAGCTTTTTTTTTTTTTAATAAAACGAGGATGGTGCGAGGTATGAGATGCCAAATGCCTCAGCTACAAACTCAGATTGGTGAACTGGAGGCTTTCAGTGCTTCTAAAATGTTTTCTCTTACACGTTCTGGCTGCTATCTAACGCACTGAGCCAGAGATTCACACACACTTCTCACACATCCATTTTCTTATGCAATTAAAAAATAAATTCGGTATTCAGAAAATCAAGGGAACAGTGAGAAATGCAAACAAACATGAAATCACGCATGCTGCTCAGAGTAATGTCAGGCTTAAAAAGCACTACTATACAGTCACTCTCTTTCTCCTTTCAAACTGTGTACAGAGGCATGCACAAGTGAGTGAGTTCCCATGGTTACTGGTGGACGCTGTGAAACTCCCATGATTCCCAACAAAAGACCTTAGGTTATTATACACATGCAAAATAAAAAATGTACCTCAATCCTGAAGGTAAGTACTCTGTATGTGCTACATGCTGTACATTACTTTTGTAAGAAAATTAATGTCATTTTTATTATTGACTGAATGACTTCAGTCTCTAATCACATTTTAGAAGAAAAAATTAACTTATCAGCTGAGTGCATTTATTTACATTTTGCTGTGCTATTCAAAGATATGCATGTCTGTGTATTCAAAGTGTGCTATAAATAAAATGACAATTTCAACAAAGTTTGATTGGTGCATGCTCATTCTCTTTACAACCAGGACAGGAGGAGAACTGATTGCTTATTTCAATATCACTATGTGAAAGACAGAGAAACACACCTGACTGCAACCTTTACACAATCTCTGACATTTTGTATTAAATTTACTATAATGTATAATAAATAACTTTAAAAGGTTGGTGTGATCGAGTGAAAATCCAAAAGATTTCTGGGCTTGACTAAGCTCCCAGCATTTCAAGATCCTAGCAATGCCCCTGGTTACATCTCTTCCTCAAATTCATTCCTCTTGGCTGCTCCCTTCAGGGGTTGGCACAGTGGATCATCTCCTTATCTAGCATCCTCCTCTGTCACACCAACCCTCTGCATGTCCTCCTTCTTTACATCCATGAATCTTCTGTGGTCTTACTCTTTTCCTACTGCCTGGAAACGCCATCTTAAACATCCTTTGTCCAATATATCCACTATCCCTCCTCTGCACATGGCTAAACAATCTCAGCCTTGCCTCTCTAACTTTGTCTCCAAACCACTCAACCCAAGCTGTCCGCTCTGATGTACTCATTTCTAAACCTGTGCATCCTGATCACTCCCAATGAAAAATAAAAAGTCCAGCTCTGACTTAGTGCTAGAGTCTCCAAACCATACATACCATCTTCTAAACCTTCCATTTCATTCTTGCTGCTATCCTTTGGTCACAAACCACCCCAATACACATCTCCATCCACTCTACCCTGCCTACACTCTCTTCTCTTGACTTGCCTCTTCTGATTTTCATTCCTCTTCTCTACAGAGCATACCTCCATCTCTCCCACTACAGATTATGATGTTCTCTGCAAATACTATAATTCATGGAGACTTCTGCCTGACCCCATCTGTCAACTTGTAAGTTACCACTGGGAACAAAAAGGGGCTCATAGCTGATCCCCAATGTAGTTCGACCCACACCTTGAACCCATCTATCACAACACACACCTCACCACTGTCTCTATTCTCATACATGTCCTGCACCAAGCTAACCTGACTTCCTCATGCAGTACCACAGCTCCTCTCTTGGCACCCTATCACATGCTTTCCCTAGATCCAGAAAAACACAGTGTAATTCCTTCATATAACTATATTAATCCTCATTTCTGTCCTAATTTAAAAAATAAAATGAAGAAATGTTTCTCTTTTCTCTAGGACTGAAGAATTTCCCAGACGGGTGAAATGCACGTGAGTTTGCTGGTGATGCGTGCAGCGTGTGCAGCTCTTTAGACTGACATGTTTCTCCGCCAGCTCCAGTTTGACAACAACACCACCGAAATAGAACTTAAGCTCATGACGTCATGCAGGATATAAGGTTATGGCTAAATCAAACGCGACTTCCCAACGGTTTCGCTTTGTCAAAAACACATCCCATTCCAGTTAAGTCTGAAAGCAAAACCACTAATTATCCAGCAGAGCACGGCCGCAGTCACGCAGCTTACTGCTCGAAACCAGTCAAAGGCCCACGGCGCGGCATTTTCGAGGCGACATAATACTGCATGATTGCTAACGTTGAGAACGTCTCATAACTGAACGAGCTTAGATCTGTACAACCTCAAATAATTTCCGCTTTATCCACTACCCTACAAAAACACGTAGCAGAAACCTATCCCCGTGTTAAGATTTGAGTGTTTACTCAGAAAGGAAACAAGGGGTTGTAAATAAAATAGGCCCACACAGCGTAATCAGCTAACATGTATTAGCTTCACCCTCAAACTGTTGTCAACTTCAGAATCCAACGCTCTGAACGAGCCTCCAAAAATAACACCTACCTGATCTAAGTTATCGTCGCTGGCGCTGTCTTCGGAGTCAGAGTCGATAACGACTCGGCCTTTCCGCTTCTTTACATTCACCATGATTAGCTGCAAAGCTAACCCGCTAGCTACCACTGTGTCGTCTAATGTAATGCTCTCTCGACGATAGCCGTCGCTGCTACCTGGCTACCGCTAGAGTCAATCACACAAAGGCGGTACTGCGCATGCCTACCCGTGTTGCTCGCATGGTTAATGCAAATGTGTTTAACTGAGATATAAAAACACATTTGCGCTGGTTCCCTTCATATCACATTATTAAGGAGGTTCAATTAAATAATATGTTACAGAAACGAAACTGATGGATTTAAGAACATAATAGAGTTAGCAGAGGGGAACCATGTATGAGTACAGGAGTCAGGACACTAATTTTTGGTGCACGGAAGCTGCCTTTTAGTGGCTCGCTGAGTGACATTTGTGCTTGAAGGTTTAAGGAACATATCTCAAATACTTCCTTTGGTTTGCCTGTTTGTAACGGGATAACTTTGGCTTCATTTAGAAGCATATACCAGCAGTTTGTAGATTTAGTTTGTACCTTATAACAGTGCTGCACATTTCCGTTGTCTAGAATAACCCAAACAGTCCCCTGATGTCTCCACCACAGATTTACTGCTACAGCGTGGTCAGAGTAAGTGTCTTAAGTTCTTAACCGTAGTAACTTTAGGTTAACGTTTTTCATAATTGTAAACATGTAAACAGTTTCAGTACTTCCAGTATGGTTAAGTCTTTATTGATTAATTTGTGTGTAGAGGAAAAGATTTGACAGACTGTTTAATCACTCACTGTTAAGGTTGGGAAAAGTAAGTGGAGTCAAGTGGTCCAATTAAAGAGATGAGAGTGAAAGTAAGTTTGTAGAGATGCCCATAAAGCAATGCAAAGTGTAGTAACTGAACTATGCTTTTATCACATCTTTCAGAGGACTGTAGAAGACACATAGAGATGGACAAAGTTGGAAAGGATACCAAAGCAAGACAAATAGACTGTACACAAGTTGGAGAAATTTAAGACAAATCCCACCATTAGTGGGTTTGTTCCTAAAATCACAGCAGAAGCACAACAATCAGTGCAGTGATGGTAAAAAGAAAGAAAACCCTCTTTCAGTTCTGAGATTTTTCATATCAGCACATAATGCAAAAAATAATCTGATCCTTAGCAGGTTTTAAAATTTGGTAACTACAACCTCTGATGAGCAACAACACATCATTATTAGTTGTTGTTAGATAAGTAATGACACAGTGTACTATACATATATTTACATTTCATCTGAGGTTGTATTGTAAATTTGTCTTTTAAACATGTAACTGCAGCTATATTCTTATGTTACTAGTTGTCACAGTGAAGCAGAAAACTCAGGAACACAGTTTAAATGCCGTCTATCATATAATTATATTGCTTAAGGTGTGTCAATGCACTTAATACGGTTTGGTTTTTGAGAAACATACTCTTGGTTATACATTTTACCTGTGCAACTCTGTGTGATGTATCCCAGCAGTGAAACCTGCAGATCAGCACTGAAATGTCCCTGCTGAAGATCACACGCCTCCCTTCTGGGAGGCTGCTGAGCTCCATCCTCCACCATCAGCTACTCCTCCCGTCCATCACTCCTCTCACTGTGCCCAAAAGAGCTGTGATCCAGGGTGGATACAGACGGCCCGGCCAGCCCAAAAAGGACAAGTTTCCATGGCAAAAGATTAACTTTAACTTCTCAAAAGGTTTGGAGGGGATAAAGAAGCATTTCACACTTCTGAAAAAGGAGTTTACTGACCGCTGGGTTGGTCCAGAGGGCAGACCGATTCTTGAGCACATGCTGGAGCAGAACAGAGTCGTATGGGAGTTCAGAGGTCCAGAGAGCCTAAAGGAGTGGACAGTGTCTTCTGATCATGAGATTGGAGGTCACAGTGAAGTTTACCTGAAACTCGGAAGAAATGATAATACCTGTTTTCTGTATGGGACACTGTGCTCTACTCCTCCAAGAGATGGAGAAACACGCTACAGTGGATACTGCACTATGCGCTCAAAGCAGCCACTGGTGAGTAGTACCGTGTTCACTGCGGCTTTTTCCTATGAATTTTGTTGAATGAGGTTGGGAAGTAACCAGGATATTATTATTTAAGTTAATTGGAGGCCAAGCAGTGAGGCTCCAGACATCCATAGTGATTGTAGGTTTTCTTCTTATTATTATTATATTATTATCATCAACTATTTTCTTCTCCAATGGGAGTCTGTGACACCCCGTAGAACCATCTGGTCAAAAGTTGTGAAATTTGGTGCACTTCCTCAGGACAGTCTCATTATCATTTTCACAGAGCAATGTGCCATTACCTCGAGCACTCAGTTTTCACAGGTCACAAACTGTGTCCAATGTTCACCAAAATTGACTGAGATCATCTTCAGGCCAAACCTTAGAAAATTATTGGATGGATTTTTTTTTTCTTTTTCTAAAGCACGTGCCCATCAAAGCTAATCACAATTGGTGGCAAGGTCGCAAACAGGAAGTGAGCTCATGTTTTCAATACTTTAACCAATCAAAACCAAACTTGGGACACCTTCAGATGGAAGCTCAATAATTTTGCTGACACTTGGCCTATAGGGGGTGCTATAATTAGTAAAAATGTGTTTAGACCAATAATGGCTTATGCATTTAGATTTACAATGAAATGCGCCTGCTAATACGGTCAGAGGTCGAGTGATAAGTGCCAAGTTTTGATGTTGAGTGAATTGATTGAGCCACCATATTGGATTTTGTACAAATCTTGTCAAATTTTCACAAAATGCTGAATATATGATCTTCGAAGCAAGCAACACAAATGTTATCACATTTTTATTTGGTTTGCAGAAACATTTGCCTTCAACAAATTTAATGGCAGAACTACAAAAAAGGAAGTGAGCTTATATCTTAGCACTGCTTTGGCTATTAAAACCAAACTTCTCAGTTGCTGTAATTATTGTGTTTTACCATACAACTTGCTGGCAGATCACCTCTTCTCACAACTTGTTTTTTAGCAGCTGTCATGTCTTGTTGTTTGGACCACTCGTTGCTGCTTGTAGCCATAATTACATATACAGTAGTGTTAGTATTTCTCCTCGCAATTATTTTTTTATCTTTCAGAATATAGAAAACCTAAGACTGTAATTTGTTACTTTTTCTTAAAGGGGCAGAGGGGTCTTTCTTCCCACTGCAAGCTTCTGTTTATGTAAATGCTAATTTCCCAGCCTTTTGTCTCTCCTAGGCTTCCTTTGATAGAAAAAAGCACCATGATTGGAGTAGTTTTAACACCCTGCATTTGCGCGTGCGTGGTGATGGCCGTCCATGGATGATCAACATTGCTGCAGAAACATACTTCTTTCACCAGAAGGATGACATATACAATTATTTCCTACATACCAGGGGAGGCCCCTACTGGCAAGATGTTAAGGTGAGGTATTAAAAAACTTATACAAATCTTTATAGCTCAAAGAGCTCAGTGTGTTAATCAATCTGTAGTATCATCACAGAATCAGCCTAAGACTTCAAATGTTGTTTTACAGATACCTTTCTCCAAGTTCTTTCTTACACATCGAGGGAGGATACAAGATGACCAGCACCCTGTCTGGCTAGACAAGGTACTGCACAGGAAAATTCACACACAGCCGTGATAAAAACGGATGCATTATTACCCGAACCCCTTTAACTTGTGGCCCTCACACATTTCCCACTGTTTACTGTTTTTTTATTTACAGGTTAACACCATTGGGTTTACTTTGGGAGATAAAGCAGATGGCTCATTCCAGCTTGAGATCGATTTCATTGGCATCTGCAAAGATTATGCACACACAGAGGAGTTTGCCTATGAAGCATACAAGAGGAACCCTGAAGTCTGAGAACGGTTATAGGCTACAGTAGAACTGTTGGACCACTTGGACTTCATGCTGACATAATTTATATGGATTCTAATTTATCTGCCTTTCCCACATATAGAAAATCAGATATTGTCACCTGTGACTTCATTAAATATCCATGAATCCATGAATGATTCAAACAGTCTGTTTATTATAAAATTAAGTATTAATCATCACAAACATTGGAGGAGAAAGCAGACTATGGGTCAATGTCTTTTTTTATGAGTGCCTCCACTCTTAACAAAAAAGTAATAAAGCAAATGACAATTTAAATCACAAGTTTAAGAATGCAGCAAAAACAGAACAAAGACTTCCATCACAAACTATTCTTTAAAAAAAAAAAAAAATAAAAAATATATAAAATAAAAAAATA
>VUQJ01042344.1:18601-31286 GCA_015108635.1 Andinoacara biseriatus
GTTACCTGCTCCTCCGATTCTTTTTTTTCTTGCTGATAATGCTGTTTTATGGCTTTCAGAAGTTTGTCGGCCTAATGTTGAAAAGAAAACGTATTTGAATGTAGTCTGCCCAAAGCACGTTGACCTAGACAACAGCTAGTTACAGTTACGGAAACACAAAGGAGAAGTTATATTAAAAAAGTACCGCTCCCTTACCTTCATGTTCGCCTTGAGCCCGAACTCCTTAGCAAGACTTCGCAATTCTGCATATTTCATGGAGTCCAAATCCATGTTGGTGTGACCGTTTTAGTTTATTGAACAAAAATCCGCGCACACGTCCGTGTTTCTCGTCACCGTAAGCTGCGTCGGTTAAAACGCCCCCGATTCAAAACACAGAAGCGGGACATATTTGATTGGTTCTTCTCTTTGACCGGATATACCTCGCAGCCACTCAGACCAAAGATCCTTTTTTTTGTGTATTTTTACCCTATTGTTGATTTATTTATTTATTTTTAATAAAATTGTCATTTTCATGTGCATAATACTTTTGTTGTGTTGAAAGTGTACATAAGTGTTATTTGGCAGTTTGTAAATGTTTTACATTGCTTTTTATGGCGGCTGTCCTAGAGGGCGTGCTTTACTCCGCTTCCTCTGTTGTTCAAATTTACGAGCGGGACACGTTGCTGGTCGAGCTCCGTGAAACTTTAATATGGAATTTAACGACAGCATTTTAATTAAAAGTACTGACGACGTAAAACTGCCGTTCACAGCAGCAGCGCGCATAAAGAAGATGACTCTCCACTGTCAGCAATGCAACGCTATCGTGGCGGACTCCAAAGGGATCTGTGGAGAGATAAAAAGCATGGACTCGATTATGTGCATAAGTAAGTACACTTCACTGGCAAGCTCTTGTTCGCTTAGGACATGATAAAGTGTTTTATGCTCATATGGAATGCAGTGCAATTTAATTGATAAGTTTATGGTGCTTTCAGCTGAAGCTCACGGTGCCACGCAGATGAGGCAGTTTACATCACATGACCTAAGATGTTGGAATAATTTGAAAAATTCTCTCAAATTCTAACAATATCTGATCGATGGCTCCCAGCCAAACAGATATATTGTCTGTATGTGTCCTTGTGGCTGCAGAGCTGAATCAGTGCTCTGGTTCCTGTTTAGTATGTAGTGCAATGGGTGGTCATATCTTGTCTAATTTGCAGCTGATCAGAGAGCCAGCCTTTAACTCATGTCTGTTGGTGTCACCAGCTCCATTGCTGCTCCCCCAGCACACCACAGCAAAGTGATAGAAAATCTCAATTTTTCTTGATCTTCCATTTTAGCCTGTTGTAGATGTGGAAGCATCCTGTCCCAGGATAGACACTGGTTGTCCTTTTTCTTCTGAAGTCGATTACCATCTTTCATATATTATTCACATTCAGAAGCAGGTGATTCCTCCCAGAACGCTCCACAAAATCATTCACTAGTGGTGTGTATGCCTTTCTCCTGTCCATCACATCAAACCAGTGAAGAATCAAAGTATTTCTGTAGGTGGCATGACCCGGAGCTGTACTGAAAGTCTGAGGTGTACAAGGTGAACAGGAATGGATACAACACAGTCCCCTGTGGAACTCTGCATTTCACCAAATCAGAGTACTGCACAGTCTCACATGCTGTGGTCTGCTGTGGTGGATGTGATTACAGACATTGCTTCTCTCTCAGTAGTAGCAACCGGATTGTGTTAAAATGAACTTGAGAACTCAAAGAAGGTGATCCTCACTGTGCAGTTACTACTGTCTAGATGGGAGTAAGCTCTCTGCAGCATGTAGATTACTGCATCATCCGCTCCCTGATTTGACCTGTGTGCAAACTGCAGCAGGTCAAAAGATGTTTTCACCTGTGGTCTCACGTGGGCCAAGACTAATCTCTCTAATACCTTCGTTACATGAGATGTGAGAGCAGCTGGTTGACTTCTTTGGTACAGAAAATGGATAGGATGTTCTCCAGAACACCAGCATCTACAAAGAGCAGGGACCCAGGGGTGTATGTGTTACTTACATTTTACTTGTTTCCTTCATGGTTGGCTCCCCATGTAAAACATTAGGAAAGGATCACAAAGTAATTAACACATAACACACCACACACAAGTATGAATGCTGGCAGCCCTCTCGCCCACAGGGTGGTGGTGTACACGGTGGTGTATGGTGGTGGAGACAATAGCTACTGTAGCATTCTTCGCTGAGTTGTAGTCAGATTACTTCAAGGTCAGTAGAGTGATAGTTTAATTCTAGGATTCTTTAACATATATTATTTTTTTAATTCACATTTGCTCCCCAATGCTCTTTGATGTCTTTTTTTTTTCAGGGCTACTTTATGTTCCATCCTCGGATGATTATCAAAAGTTTAATCTCAAAATGATATTGCTTTTCTGCTCATCTGCTCATCTTTAGGTGTATCCAAAGATGTGTTCATCAGTGATGAGACAGAGTCAGGACATAAAGGGGAAATGTCTGATTGGTGAGTAGGGTTAGGCTATAGTGCTTATTCATCTCATAGAGGCAATTTGTTTTGTATCACAAAGCATTGTCACAAGCAAAGCCTAGACTTTGGTTGTATGGATCAAATACACATTGTGCCAAAGTCACCCACTGGTTATTAATGATTGCACTGGTGCCACTTCTCTGGTTTATTCCCAGTATCTACAGCGCTTTAAAATGCAAAGCCTGCTACAATGTTTTGGGGAAGGTCATTCACTCAGCACCGTCACGTTTGGCTATGATTCGCTCCATTTTTTTCCTGTACAAAGCAAACATCAACTGGTAAGCCCTTCTGCTGCTGCTGTGCACACAGCCATACTGACTTCTTGTGTACATGTTTTCATGTTTGTCTGGTGAGGCTAGAATAAACACATGGCTTATGAGCTTTGTCCACTTCATGATGTGAGCTCAGGTCAGAGATGAAACAGTCTTTATTGCACACTGGGTGGGTGCATGGGCTTAACTATTCACTTTATAAATAAGTAGCTGGTAATTATATTTTTCATTCTTTAATAGAAAGAATATGAAATGATTTAGCCTGCATCCATTGATCTTTCAGAACTTGCTTAATTCTCCCTGCAGCTACATCCTCAACAGCAGCTCCGTGGTGAAAGCGTCCACACTCACATTTGATCTGAAGCCTCTTAGAGAAAGCATGAATGAGGTGAGATACTGAAATAACTTTATCCCCACGGATATGATTATGTCCTGTCTGAGCAAGAGCACTGGTTCATTTCACTGTTCAGATTATTGCATAAAGCAGTCCATGCAGGAATGAAATAAACTATAATCCCCTCTTCTGAGCAAATAAATCAATTTCCATACATTGCTTTCTGTTGTAGGTGAAAAAGCAGTTCGAAGTACAGCTGGATCGGATGTCACGCATTAAGAGCAAACTGATTGACAGCAGTCTTACCAGTCAAATGGCATCACTAAATGTGTACAGTACTTCCAGTTAGACCTGGGATTTGGGAAAATGTGTTCTTCACTCTGCTGCCTACTGTATATGATTTTTGGTGGTGGAGGCATGTTTGTATGTCTCATCTGCTTGTAAATAAAAATTATATCAGTAATAATGGATTAGAGCTAAAATGTGTTTGTTCCACTAAAAATAAAGTGACCATCAGTGAATGCTGATATCACAGACTGTATATTAAAGATGCATGCTGCTGCAGCGTTGAAGTGTGAATACTTAAGGGCCTTAAACCTGCATTCTTTCTAATGACCAGCAGGAGGCAACTGCTCATTGAAAAATGAATTCCTATGGTAAAGAAGATGAAAAAACAACCCTCCTGTAATCTGTGCCCTCAATGAATACTTTTCTGATGGGTTTTTGTGAACTCAGTCACACAACAAAACAAAATGCAGTATAAAAGTTTAAAATATGCAGATTAATCAATGCAATAATCAATAGTTGCAGGCTTATTTGCTGTCCTATTTTCACTATACTGTACAATAATCTCCAGCTCCTGTAACATTTAGTTTGGTTCTCGCACACCTTGCAGTTGTATTTTATGTTAAAATATTAAAAGTATTAATTTTAAAAGAGGAATTTTTTATACCAGTTTTAATTTTATTTTACTTTACATTAAAAAGAGTTACTGATCACAAACAATTAGCTCACGCTTAAGGTTACTCCAGTACAAATGGTTAATGTGAATCTACATCACACCAGTCAATTTAAATCAGTATCCTAAAATACCAGACACATGCACAAAATGTTTAGAAAATAAAGGGACACTATTTCACTGTATTTGGGAATGTAGGGAAATGAAAAAATTTTGGAAAGCAATAAAACAAAAAATAGAAAAATATATCTCAAAAAACATCCCTCTAGATCTGTTTTTTTTTTTTTTTTTACTTGGTCTGTATCCCAAAAATACTGTGTTTATCAAGTGTGAATAGTTACTGATGGATATGTGCTTACTACAAACTAAAAGACTGATTACACTTTTCTGGAAGAAAACAACAGGACCAGGGATCAAGCAATGGATCAGACAAATGCTGAAGTTTTTACCTCTGGAACACATAACATATCTCCTAAAAGGGAAAAGTGAGTTATTTGAAGACATTTGGAGACCCCTTTGGACATTTGCAGAAAGTGTGGACTTGTCTCAAGAGGAAGAGGCCTTTTAAGGTCAAATATGATCAGACCAGGATGCTAAGAGGCGGCAGTCTCTACACTGATTTGTTACCTCCTGTATATTTAAAATGTATTTTTATAGATATGTATCTAGAGGGCGCTTATTGTTATTGTTGTTGAATTTATTGGTTTTATGGTGTTTATCTTGAATTATGTGAAAAATGCAATAATAATATTGATGGAAAAAAAGGCTACCGTATGCCATGCAACAGCTTCTTTGAGCACGTGTTAACCAACACATTTTTAGTTTAAGTTTAACTGTGATGGCACAGTCACAGCGTAAAGCAGTGAGCACACTGAGCATTTGTTCTACACAAGCGCTTATCACAGTCACTGATGCTGCTCCAAATGCTGCTCACATGCATGCATCTGTCCCTTTCAGCTCGCACACTGCTTCATCTCCCCCTCCACCCTCTTTTTTGTGTTGTTGTGTTTCATTTTGCACAATGTTTAAACAGTTCGTATGAAATGTTTGGTGAAAGACTTTGAAAATCTCAGGAAACTGTGTGGAAGCAAAAGTGACAGGAGATGGAAATGCTCACCTACTCATAAACTAGAACTATTCAGCCATGAAAAGATCAGAAGAAGGTGAATGCCCGCAGCCAACGAGGACACAACTCAAAGAAGACATGATGCAGCACTAAAGCAAAGTATCACTCGCTTCCTTGACATCAATATTAAAGTTATCGTGAACTCCAGCCAGGTCTGTCAGGAGAGGAGTAGTACAAGATTTAGCATTGAAGATCTCCTTCAGGTCTTTTGCATCTTTTATGGAGGTACAGGAAAAAGAAAAATGGAGCGGTTTATGAAAGGAATCAATAATACATCAAGCACGCATCTGTTTGTTCCTGCTTTTTACTCATCCATCATGTTAAAACCTTATTTTAACCCTATTTTATGAAAGGTGGAATGAGTGGACTTATCTACAAGAATATTTACAACCTATCAGCCAAATCAGTCATGTTAAAAATGCTTCTCTCTTTAGAGGTATTTTTTTCTTGTTTAATTTCTCTTAGCTAATTAGCATATCACTTGTATCATTTCTCTTTAGCTTCTGGCAACAAATATTTAAACTGAAAGACCAACGGGCAATATGATGAACTATTAACATACAGTTTTGTCCATAATTTGTTGTTTGCCTCAGTTTTGCCTCTGTACACCACCACAATGGATTTTAAGTCAAAGAATTAGTATGCCGTTTAAATGCAGCCTTTCAGCTGTAATTTATGGAAATTTTGCATGAACCGTTTAGGAATTCCAGCCATTTTTATACATAGTCTCCCATTTTCAGAGGTTCAAAATTAATGGGACAATTGACTTAAAAGCAGTTTCATGGCCAGATGATGTCTGTTGAATCTAAAGTTGAAATTGTATTTTATAGCTTTTTGTCATTTTAAATATTAGGCCCAAAAAAGAGATTTCAGTGCAAGCGAGGGAGGACATCATTAGCCTGAACCCCCTAACTGACAATCGGACACATTCTTAAACAAGAATGAAAGACTCAAATGTGTGATAACACATTTATATCCAAACAACTTCACAACATCTGACCAACTGAACAACATGCTTGAGGAGGCAGGTTTATCATTGTCAAGGTCCACAATCAAGAGATTCCTTCAGGAATACAAAGAGTTTACAGCAAGGTGCAAATCAATGTTTATACTCAAGAACAAGAAGGACAGATTAGACTTCTGCACACTTTTGGAAAAAACCTTCTTTGGATCGATGAAACAAAGATAAACGTGTACTATAATGATGGGACAGATGGAGAGAAATAGCTCATGATCCAACATCGTTTCATAGAGCAAATGGATAACGACCTAAAGCATACTGCCAAAGCAAGTTTCTCAAGGCAAAGAAATAGGACAGTCTTCAAAGGACAAGCCAGTCACCTAATATCAGCCCAACCGAGCAGCCTTTCAGTTATTAAATACAAAACTGAATGCACACAGGCCCACAAACAAGCAGCAATGGAAGCCAGCTGTAGTAAAGATCAGGCAGAAGAGAGGAAACAGCAATTGGTGCTGTCCATGGATTCTACACTTCAAACATTGACAAAATTTTTTATAAATTCTCATGCAAGTATTTCAAATTATATTAGTTTGTCCAATTACTTTTGAGGCTCTAAAAATTGATGACTATGGATAAAAATGTCTAATTCTTTAACAGTTAATGGAAAATGTTTGTAAAGCTCCTTGATTTGAAACTGAAAGTCTGCACTTCAATCACATTTTATTTGACTTAAAATCCACTGTTCTGGTGTTCAGAGCTGAACTACAGCAGGAATGATTCTCAGACATCTTAAAAGAAAGATAATTTAAATATGCAAAAATATTGTCTGGTTGTACCTTTGCATATAGTATCTGCAATTCTTTGTCATTTATGAAGGTAAAGACAGAGAGAGGAGAGCGGATGAACAGCAGTGAATTAGGAAGTGCAGCGTCTTAGTAAGGGGGGAGTTAGGATAGCAATAAAGAGGATGAAGAGGTTGAGGTGTGTGGTGGGAGTGACAAACAGGTTCAAGTTGGGGGTGGGATTACATCAGGGCCCTTTATGTTTGTATTGGTGACAGACAGGTTGACGGATGATGTCAGGCACGAGTCTCTGTGCACTATGATGTTTGCAGAGGCCTGTAGGTCTGTAGTGAGAGTAGGGAGCAGGTGAAAGTGAACCTGGACATGTGGAGGTATGCTCTGGTGAGAAGAAAATAAACACAGGAATGAAAGTCGATAGAAGCAAGGCAGAATGTGTGTGAATGAGAGGGAGACAGGTGTAAGAGTCAAGAGGCAAGGAGCAGAGGTAGTGAAGGTAGATGGGTTTAAATGCCTGGTATTCGCCATTCAAAACAAAAGAGGTAAAGAAGAGAGTGCAGGCAGGGTGGAGTGGGTGCAGACGAGTGTCAGGGGTGATTCATGTCAGAAGGAGTAACAGCAAGAGTGAAGACGGAAGGTTTACAAGATGAGACCTCAATGGAAGTGAAGATAGACATGATTAAAAATGACTACATCAGAGAGCGAGCTCGGGTTGCGTGCTTTGGACACAAGGTGGTATCACCTCGGGCTCCAGTAACTATGTGAGGAATCTTGGAAATGTACTTCAATGCACATATTAAACAAATACTTTTATTTTGTATCATTTCTTTTTTCATGTTAAACAACAATAATAGTCTTTGATTCATTCTGCCTTTGGGTGACACTGAGAACTCTTTTAGGTACAATGCCAAACACTGCATACCTCTTCAAACTTTTAAGACGAGGTGCATTGCACTGGGCGTAGCTGTGCCCCTGAAGCATCTTTCATGAATATCACAACAGCTCCGTGCCCTTTGCAGAAAGGGAGCAATGGGTACATGTGAGGAAAGTTTAAAGTTCAAGGAGAGAGAGAGACAGAGAGAAAGCCTCAGGGCATTTCTAAGATGCTTTAATAGGCACCTGTTTTGTTTGCTGTGGCAAACAGTGAATGTCTGCCAGCAACATTAGGGCAGAAACACATTTTTACAATAGGATGAAGGGATGTATATGGCACTGGCCCCATCTTGCGTTTCGCTAACTTTTTCTAAAGTCTACAAAATCTAATTAATGGAGAAAATTCACAAATGCTTCACTCATGTTTCTCCTTTGATGTTCTGATGCTCTGAGACTGACACGACTACGATTCCTGTGAAGTAGATAAGATATAAGCAACCATTTAGTGCCGAGATGAGCTAAGTGAGATCAGTGGATCGGAGTAATTAGACGCCTGAACGTAGGTTTTTTGTTGCAGCATCCGTCGTAACTTATTTAATCACTGATTAGCTCGTTTAGCCTGTGAGTTTGTCTCCCCTAACGCTGCTCTTTAGTGAAAACATTTTTATATATATTTTACTTCTTTTGCAAAACCACAATAAATCGAACATTACTGTTTTCTTTTAATTACACGCAAAACTATCAAGGAGACTGATTTCTGCCTCTGTAGCCTGTGTGTGCTGGGTTTGTTGGGACGCACCAACTGACAGAGGGGGAGAAATCAAAAGCCTCATCTTAAAATTTTCTCTTTCACTTGCAGCCTTGTCCATAGTTTTCATTCTACAGGGGTAAAAATGTAAAATATCCCAAAATAATAAATTTTTATATATCCCTTTTGTATTCCTGATTTATTTACAAGTGTTGATATCAGAAATGTTTGTATCCAGGGGTGCCCAATCTCCCGATCCGCTTCCGGCCCCGCCCCCTATTTCCGGTCCCTGAATCGATATCAAAAATAACATACACTACTGTTACAGTAAAGTCAGTGAACAACAAGTTTGTGACGATTGAAACGAATGACTACTAAAATTAAACAGGAAGTGAGAAACAACGTCAAACAGGACGATGCAATTGTAACAATGGTACTTGTCATATATGACAAGTACAATTTCTTAACATCCTTTAAATGCTTATTGTTTAAACTCACCTTTTCACAACACCCATTAAAACCATTAAGTCATACAATGAATTTGCTGAAATAGAAAAAGCAAATCATTGGTTGTTCAGCAATTTCAGTTAAATATATCATATAGTCTACGGCGGCCCTGAAGTGCAAACAACAACATTAAGTAAGCACAATTACAAAATAGATGTTT
The DNA here is from genome assembly GCA_015108635.1 of Andinoacara biseriatus. Taxonomy (NCBI): domain Eukaryota; kingdom Metazoa; phylum Chordata; class Actinopteri; order Cichliformes; family Cichlidae; genus Andinoacara; species Andinoacara biseriatus. Next base: position 27,855 of record VUQJ01042344.1, read on the forward strand.
CCTTTTTGTGATTTGTGAAAACGCCAAGGATGACCATGCGACAAGGCTTAAATCAGTTCAGGCAGAGACTTCAGTTCTGTAGTTTAAATCTGAATATTTTATTTCTTGAAGCTCAGCAAAAATAAATTCCTCCACTGCATCCCATACCAAATATGACGGAAAAAGTCACCCAAAAAAAAAAACAAACCCAGCTGAGTAATTAGCAGCCCCTTTTATACCCACCTGCTGATGGGCCACACCTTTCCACCACTCTTGCAGGAGTATTACATATTTTTTCCAAACACAATTAAAATGCGCACAAAGTTATATATATATTAGCATTTATAATTAAAACAATCACCCATCAATACCTATAACCCATATCTCCCATAAAAACCATTCCCCATACAAAACCCTACAAAAACACCTAAAAACCTCCGAGCAACTCCCCCACCCAATTTCCTCTTTGGTCTCTCCCGGAACCTTTAAATTGTGTTCAGACCCCTGGGCACACATTTGCCTGACACACCCTGGAAAGACAAAAGAAGAAACAGGTGAGTGACTGCTACACCACAAACCCATTTGCACAAAATCAGTACCCATACAACAAACACTACAAATTCAGTTTCCTTAACCACATTCCAATTATATTTGTGGCTAAACAATGATTTTCTGTTTTACAGTCTACCACACCACACCCAAGTAGCTGCTGAAGCCTGGAAGACAGAACCATACAGATTATTAAAATACTCAATAAATCAATAAATATTTAAGAGTTTTCATTTAAGTGCTTGTGTCAAAAAGTGCTGAGTGCTAAATAAAGTGCAAGTGTGTGCCAACATAATACCCAAACTATAAAACAAATAACGAAAGACCTCTTCGTTACATGATTTGTAATTGTGCTTGGTTAATGTGATTTGCACTTCAGGGCCACCGTATATATAGCAGACGAACACAGTGATATTTGAAAAGTGCAATGAAGTTTATAGGATTTACAGAAAGTGTGCAATAATTATTTAAACAAATTAGACAGGTGCATAAGTTTGTGTACCCCAACAGAAAAATGACAATATTTCGTAGCTCCTCCTTTTGCAGAAATAACAGCTTCTAAACACTTCCAATGAGAGTCTGGATTCTGGTTGAAGGCAGTTTGAAACATTCTTCTTTACAAAACATCTCTAGTTTAGTCAGGTTTGATGGTTCATGGACAGCCCACTTTAAATCACACCACAGATTTTCAATAGTATTTAAGTCTGGGGACTGAGATGGCCATTCCAGAACGATGTACTTGTTTTGTTCTTCTGTATAAATGCCATCGTAGATTTTGAGCAGTGTTTAGGGTTCTTGTCTTGTTAAAGTATCCAGCGCCAACAAAGCTTCAACTTTGTCAGAGATTGTGACATTGTTCTCAAGAGCTGTTTTTTGAAAAGCTGAACTAGAAGGGTACCGGTGTTCCATGTTACCATTTTTATCTGAGTTGTCCCAATGAGTAAATATGTTTTTTGAGTAATTATATGGATAATTGTGAAACTTCTGTGAAATAAACTTGACAGACTCATTTCAGATTTCAGAAAATATTTTTAGATTTGATTTTTATTATTCCTGTGAATTCTTAAAGGAAGCATTCACAGTATTGTTGTTGTAATTTATTATTATTATTATTATATATTCTTCCGTATGTTTTTCCGCCACTAATAGCTTCAGCTACGTTTATGCTACGGAAACCGTTCTGGTATTAAAACGTTCATCTTCTTCGGGACAGCCCTGCTACTACTTTTCAGCTTTTAAACTTTTCAGCTTTATTTTATATTAATATTTTTGTCAATTTTTTGCCCCATTGAAAATGAATGGGGAATTCTTCAAATCTTGAAATTCATTCAGGTTTGAGCTTAAATATCTTCAGCATACTTTCAGCTAGAGACACTATTCAAGCTTTAAAATGAAGCCATGGTTTTCGGCTATTCGGGTGTCACTTCGTTTGTTTATCTTTTATGGTTTATGAACAGTGACAGTTTAAGTTTAAGGACATTTTCAACTTGCAGCGAAAGCGCTGCGAAGGCCTTTTGAAATCACGCTGTTTCTTCTTCTTCTTCTTCTGCAAAATCAATTGGCTTTTTTGGAGGCCTAAACATATACGAAAACTCACCAAACTTCGCCGCTGCCTTGGGACGCTGTGAAATTTACGTACTTTAAAGTCGTGGAAAAAATCGCATGAGAAAGGGCTTAGTGGCGCCACCCGACAACTTTCAAAAGACCCTCCACATTGACCTTTATCGTAGAAACCTGAAATTGGGTACACTTTTAGAACTCCCCAAGAAAACTCTCTGGCACCCATGCGCTACACCAAACAGGAAGTCGGCCATCTTGAATTGAATGACTACTGATTTTGACCCCATTTTTGCGATTTAGAGCCTCCGCATTTGATCAAACTTCTCCTAGGGATTTTGATCGATCGGTTTCAAACTTGCTCAGTTTGCTCTTGAGGCATGGGGGATTAAAAGTTATCAAAACGGTGAGTTTTTGAGCATGCTGAAGGGGCGTGGCCAGACCTCAAAGTTTGACATTTCGCCATGAAACACGAAACTCTCTCAGACACCAAACCTTCTGGGATTCATCCACATCCGGTCCCCTACAATACACAACGGTCAAATCATGACATTGCTTAAGCCATGATTTGAACCACTTACATTGCACTTCCTGGGAACAGGAAGTGCAATGTTTTACTTTAAATGGTCCCTATCTAACCCCTGTGACCAAATCAACATGACAGTGTGTCCAGTGACAGAAGACATGTTGGTGTAACTTGGTCTCCAACACTGACAGTTTTCGCTGGGGTGTGTGGTCGTGAGGGCATGGCGAAGTCAGACATCACGCCGCTGCCATACGGTTATCTCTAAATCACACATCATCCGATTTGCACCAAACTGGATATGAATGACCTTTGTTCATCTTTAAAGAGCGCTATAGGGTTATATTGGAGTTTGACTCTACTGCGCCCCCTACATCATTGTAACAGCTATATCTCCCTCATACATCATCCGATTTGCACCAAAATTGATTTGAATGACCTTTGTTCACCAGCCACGCTGGACGGTTACGGAACGGTGCGCCAGAGTTGGTGGTGGCGGGAGGGCGGCGGTGCCGGAGCTCCCGCGGTCGCTCGCTGAGTTGCGAGGGCCGCCAGACGCTGCTTGCAGCTTTAATTATTTATTATTCTTCCGTATGTTTTTTGACGGCTAATAACTCCAGCTATGCTTATGCTACGGACACCGTTCTGGTATCAAAACATTCATCATCTTCGGGACATTAGTGCTATTGCTTTTCAATTCAATTTTATTTATACAGCGCCAATTCACAACAAACAGTCGCCTCAATGCGCTTACTGCAGAGAAAAACCCAACAGTCAAAACAACCCCCTATGAGCAAGCACTTGGCGACGGTGGGAAGGAAAAA
>VUQJ01042346.1:372-16995 GCA_015108635.1 Andinoacara biseriatus
CTATTATCATCCAACAGCACACTGACCATGTTTCACAGTAAGCCTTCAACTTTAAAATTCTAAGTAATATCTATCATCTGAAGTCAATGTGTAATATTTAAAATGAACGATGTGAATGTGCAGAACAGACTACAGCAGTCGGTCTGACTGCTCTGACTGTCACCTACATTAAATGTCATTTTGAAAACTTGCTTTCAGGAAAACCACAGTTTCCACACAAACTGGCAGTGAGAAACTTTTCATAGACCTGCTGTGATACACTCTTTAAAACACTCACCCATATAACTAGAATATATTTAGCCCACCTCAGTGTTGGTACAGAACAGTTAAAGTGTCTGCTGATCATTTATGTTTCTTTGCTATCATGTTTCTCAGAGGCACTTATTCAGTAGTATAGTCTGAAGACTAATACATGTATGTTTTATATCATGTGTATCAATGCCACAAATAATTCACACATATTTTCTGTTTTTGAGGAGGGTCGTTATAATGTTGGCCTGAATGGTTTGCCAGTGAACCTTTAAGCTGAAGGTACTTGGTCACTGAGAGCTTCAGACATGGATGAGGTTTTGTCTTTTCCACCTATTGAATAAAGTATCAAACATGTGCTCGCTGTAGCTTCACCAGCTTTACCACAGAAATACAACAAAGTAAACATGTCAAAAAAGACTTTAGACTCCATCGGCCAGTTTTCTTTAGTTAAACATGTTGAAATTTCCACATTTTGACTTTAATAAAAGATGATGATGTTGGGATTGCTTGATTATTAAAGTTTCTTGTGGAATCACTTGGGTGTTATTTCTATTCCTTTGTGCAACTCTTTCATTGCATTATTTCCACAAACCTCACAGTGTTTTACACTAAAGATTAAATATAATACTTTTTCTCTCATCTGAGGACAGTGTGTACCATTTAATGCAGTGTGAACACATCCATCAGTAGAATGGAAAGTCGCTGTCTGAAAATAAAATCCAATAATAGAAAATGTTCAGCTGGATTTATTTATCATGTTAGTCATGAAAAATGTTCTTACAACTCACTTATCCTCCATTTTTACAGCGGCAATTATTTAGTTAAAAATCCTCACAGTAGCCCAACACTTAAGTATTTACTCACTTTGTATGCTGATTGTTGACATTCGACTCACTGGCGATTTCTGTATATAAAGGTAATAACAGCTCACTTCAGCTGTAACAGGTGAACTTTGACGTGTCCATGACAGAAATTCAGACCCTGTCAGAGTCCGCCGACAAGGAGATGTTTTAGCAGTTTTTTCCTTTGCAATGAGGAAATAACACAGAGACACAGAAACAGATGATGGAGGCTGACAGTTCAGTGTGACTGAGTCTGTCTCTGTGATCACAGCTGGGCTCACGGTCAGTTCAGGTGGATGAAGAGCTGAAATTTAGAGTTATAGTAAATTAGTAATAATTTCATCTGTCAAACAGGTTCATGATGAGCTGCTATTGTAGAGAACCATGACAGAAAAATATAATTTGCAAAAACAGTCAAGGTGAACAGACAATGTAGTGACAGCAGGAAAAAGAATTATATATTTAGAAACTGACCTTGTGCTTTGATTTCATGAAGGTAATCTGTCAGGAATGGTTAAAAATACAAAATATGAACAATAGTAATAAGATTTAAAGGCTACTGTAAGTAGCCTGAGATCAGTGTTAACCATACTAATAGCAACAGCTAGCTGACATGTAGGCTTCAGTCACAGGAAACAGAGCCATCTCTGTGGAACATGTTTTAGTTTGCCAAGGGAGCTCAAAAACGTTAAATTTAGACTGTACTCCATAAGAGTCTTCATGGTGGCGTGGTGGTGACCTCTCCTGATACATTTTGCAGTACTGGCATCATTGCTTATCTCACATTCCTGAATCTATGAAGAGTTGACTTGAATGACTAGAAAATAAACCCTGGATCAGTAGTGCTAAGACTTGACTAGTAAGGCCAAATAATCATCAGTAAATGAACATGCAAATTCAATCACAGATAGACTGAGAGATTCATTGCTATGAAATAAAAAAAAATAATCAGCTGTGTATGCTTTCCTAATTTCCATTCAAATGCACAGACAAGCATTTATATTTGCCTGTAACCTAAAATTCTATATGGCAATCGGACTTGGACAGACGGCGGGTGTGGCCCACTACTGAGTGTCTGAAAACTTAGCAAAATGTAGAAAATATAGTAAAACTCCATTTAATGTCATAGACAAAATGTTTGATTTGTCCCACTGAGATCAGTTTTGGACTTCACACTTTGAATAAACAAAGCATAAAAACATAAGAACGCAGCTATAATATAATGATATAAATTCATAATATAAATTTAACAGCAATTTAAAAACATATAATCTATAATCTACAAGTGTGAACCTGTGATCAGAGAACACAATGAACATTACAAAATTGACAGGATGTTTAACTTACACATGAGGATGACAAACCAAAGGCATCCAGCCATGATGAAGCTGAATAATTCAGAAAATGGTCAAGAAGATGATACTCAAGTGTCTGACTTGAGGTAGGTAATGTAACATTTTGCAGAAGTTGTTTGCAGGAAAACCACAGGAGGCATCAGTACCTCACCACATATACAGGCCACAAAGCTAAACATAATGAATGGCCGTTTAAAAAGTACCTGTGTGTTTTATTAATATCAGATACCGTGTATGTGTGTGTGTGTGTGTGTGTGTGTGGGGGGGGGGGGGGGGTGCTGTCACATTAAATTACCTGCTGTGCTTTGTGCCTCTGACATCCTCAGTGACTCTCGTCTTGTGATATATTTAGTCACGCTTAAGTCTCAATAAATAGCTTTCTCAGGAGGGGACGTGCACATATTCAGCACGAACTCTGCCTGCTCAGAGAAGAGAAGACAGGACCAAAAAGGATGATGTTGATAATAAAGGAAACCATTTATATTTTTGCCACTTGACTAACAGTCTCACCCAGAGGGGAAGACAAGATTGCACCAGTGCTCTGGTCTGTGTAAATATTCTAAGTGCAAGGGAACAAAGTCCCGTTGATTTTGGGCTTAATTTCCAAACTTTCCTCCAGGCAGTCACTGGTTTCTGTTCATTTTTTGGCAGGAAACGGCTGTAGAAGCTTCCCGAACACTTTCACATTTAGTTGCCTTCTCAGTGTCAGTGTCATGTTGATGTTAAAGTAATTTGCATGGATGCTGTTACCGATTTGACACATCTTTCTTAGAGCTGTGCTCGATGGCATTCAAATGTCTGAGAGCTGCTGCTAAACAAGACTTTTTTTTTTTCTGTCTAGATCCAGTTTCTTTCACAGCTTGCTTGTCACAACACTAATGTTTACTATTTGTCTTTGTGGTTTGACTGGAGGATTTGTTTTTGTAGCAGACACATGAATTAAGTACTACCCAAAAGAATAATGTAAATAATTTCAGCATTTCTGGAGGTCTGCTATGATTCAACTGCTATTTTGTTTATTCTGATGCAGACTTACTGAATTGATACTCTGAAACTGTGACTGAACAGCAAATAAAAGTCAACTGCATAGATAATTTTTTTTGTTGCTAAGTGTCCCCTGATTATTTTGGGCAGAGCATCAGTAACACAACTGTTCCATGAAATCCTGACATGAGTCACAAGATTTATTGGTTTAATCTGATTCAAAACACATGTCTCATTGGAACTGTTTTTGAGATTCCTCTTGTGAGAGACAAAGTTGACAGTGATTTAAAACAAATATTTCTCTCATAGCACCACCCTTCCAGTCATACATTATGAACAATCTAAACTAAAAATTCTTACACTGAATGCCAGTGCAGTCCACTGCAAAGAAAATGATTCAAGTAGTGTGTGTGGTACCAGTCGAGAGGTGCCACTTAGGGTAGACTGACTCCAAAAGTGAGCAAATTGCCATAGACTGCAAAAAGTATTCCCTCACGGATCCAAATCATTCAATTCAGGTGTTCCAATCACTTTCATGGCCACAGTTGTATCAAACCAAGCACCTAGGCATGCAGACTGCTTCTACAAACATTTGTGAAAGAATGGGTCGCTCTCAAGAGCTCAATGAATTCCAGTGTGGTACCATGATAGAAGGCCACCTGTGCAACAAATCCAGATGTGAAATTTCCTCACTACTAAATATTCCACAGTCAACTGTTAGTGGTATTATAATAACAAATATGAAATGACTGGAAACGACAGCAACTCGACTGCAATATGAAGAGAGCGAACAAATTCAATCTCTTCTATAACCGGTTTGATTGCCCCGTCTCTGCTACACCTGCTACTGTCTGCCCTGACACCTCCCTCTGCACTGTAACAGCAACAATGGACACGTCTGCCTGTCCAGCCAGCTACCCTCCTCCCTCTGCTGCTGCTCACACACCTCACCCCCAGACCATCAACACAGATAATGTAGATACACTTCACACTGTCTCAGCAGCTCAGGACAGTGGGACTTCAGGCCGGTTGCTCTAACATCGCACATCATGAAGACTATGGAACGTCTCGTCCTACATCTACTCAGACCCCAGATTAAACATGCACTGGACCCCCTGCAGTTTGCCTATCAGGAGAAGGTGGGTGTGGAGGATGCCATCCTCTACCTTCAACACCGGACCTATTCCCACCTTGACAAAAGGGGAGTGGCACTGTGAGGATTTTGTTTTTTTTTCTTCAATACTATACAGCCCCCTCTATTGAGAGACAAGGTGAATGGGATGCAGGTTAACCCACACCTGGTGACCTGGATTATGGATTACCTCACCAGCAGACCGCAGTATGTGAGGCTGAGGGACTGTACATCTGAGACTGTGATTAGCAGTACTGGTGTACCACAGGGGACTGTCCTCTCTCCTTTCTTGTTCACACTGTACACATCTGATTTCCAGTAAAACACTGAGACGTGTCATATGCAGAAATTCTTAGATGACACGGCCACTGTCGGGTATGTCAGGAGTGGACAGAAGTACAGGAGACTGGTGGATGACTTTGTGGAATGGTGCCAGCTGAACCAACTGCAGCTGAACACGTCCAAGACAAAGGAGATGGTAGTGGACTTCCGTAGGTCCGGACCACCCCCACAGCCATTCTCTATTGGGGGGATTGACATGGAGATGGTGAAGATGTACAAGTACCTCGATCTGCAGCTGGACAACAAACTGGACTGGTCGGTGTGCACAGACACTCTGTACAGGAAGGGGCGGAGCCAGCTTTATTTTTTGAGGAGACTGGGGTCCTTCAACATCTGTAGAAAACTACTGCAGATGTTCTACCAATCTATAGTTGCCAGTGTCCTCTTCTATGCGGTGGTGTGCTGGGGAGGCAACATCAGGAAGAGAGATGCACTGAGGCTGGACAAGCTGATCAGATGGCTGGGTCAGTGGTCGGAGTGGAGATGGACTCTCTGAGAAGGAAACTGGACAAACTGCTCTCTATCATGGACAATGACAGTTAACCATTACACAGCACTATAGTGAAAGAGAGGAGTATGTTCAGTGGAAGGCTGCTCTCACAGAAATGCTCAATGGACAGACTCAAAAAATCATTTGTTCCAAGAGCCATCAGACTCTTTAATGTTTCACTGGGGAGACGATAAGATAACATACACCATTTGTTTCCCTGTCTCAAGCACTAAGCCCTGTACAGATTAGTATAGTTGGTATAGTTAATATAGGTTGTTAGTCTGTATTGTTAGTACTGGTTGTTTAATCTTTATCTGATTTTTATTTCATTTCTATAATTATTATTATTTTACTTCTTCTTCTGTCTGGATTCTATTTATTATGCCTACTATGTTCCTGGATGCCCTATCAAGAAAGTAAGTATCTATCTATCTATCTATCTATCTATCTATCTATCTATCTATCTATCTATCTATCTATCTATCTATCTATCTATCTATCTATCTATCTGGCCTTCAGATTAGCTCAAGAACAGTGTGTACAGAGCTTCATGGAATAGGTTTCCATTGCTGAGCAGCTGCACGCTGCCACTGGACTCCAGAGCAGTGCAGACATGTTCTCTGGAGTGATGAATCATGCTTCTCCTTCTGGCAATCCAATGGACGAGTCTGGGTTTGGTGGTTGCCAGGAGAACGATACTCGTCTGATTGCACTGTGCCAAGTGTAAAGTTTGGTGGAGGGGGGATTATGTTGTGGGGTTGTTTTTCAGGAGCTGGGCTTGACCCCTTAGTTCCAGTTAAAGGAACTCTCGATGCTTCGGCATACAAATATATTTTGGACAATTTCATACTCTCAACTTTGTGGGAACAGTTTGGGGATGGCCCCTTCCTGTTCCAACATGACTGCACACCAGTGCCCAAAGCAAGGTCCATAACAGTGTATGTGTATATTAAAATTCCCACCTTGATGGCATTAAAAAGTACATTTGCGGCCGGGTTCAAAAAGTGCTTCTGGGTCTCAATGGGTTGGTTCCATCATTGTGTTTGGTAAAAATCTCATATGTTATTAGTCTGTTACTTAATTAGCAGAGCTGTGTCTGAGTTGCACCCATAAAATTTAAAGAAGTAACGCCTAGACAGTGAGCATAGCCTGTATAATCCAACTCTCTGACACTTAAAATGATCAAAATGTATCAAATGGACTTGATGCTTTATTGAATATGACCCAAAATAAGTGACTGAGCCCCCCCCTTTTTTTTTTTGCAACCACAAGTCCTGCCCTTTACACCCTTTATGCTAGGAGTAGCATGAAACACAAGGTAAAGCTTGGCAGATATGAATAGTTTTGTCAAGAACCAGTTGGTTCAGACTGTCAGGGTAGGCTTATACATGTATAAATTTGACAGCAGTGACCTAATCTATGCCAGCTGCCATTGGGCGAGAGGCGGCGTGCACTCTGGACAGGTTACTAGCCTGTTGCAGGGTTAACACAGAGATACAGACTACCATTCACACTCACATTCACACCTATGGGCAATTTAGAATCACCAATTAACCTAACCTCACTAGCTGTTCTACTGAAAACCATAAATGTGAATCTTGTGGCGGCATCAAGAAACTGCCAACGTCAGTGGGATTCATTGGCTGGTCAACGGGAATGTCTGTACAAAAGTCGCTCAGAAATTTTGCTGGACAAGTGAAACATTTGACCTGCTGGTTAGTGACGGTCAGGGGATTACCAAAGACAGTAGGTGAAAACCAGGCAACTCACAAAACATAGTTAGATAAACCAACACACTGGTATAAGGATTACAGCCTCAAAAAAACCCAATTATGAATCGTTGCAAAGCATCCTTCATCCATCTAACACTGCAGCACAGGATTTGTAGCTTAGAAAGATGAGTACACAAGATAAATAGCACACACATGCTCTGTCCATCCAGACTGCAACATCCTAGAAGGAGTGGCCTTCTTAGCTTCAGCACCTCTTCTACAAAAATAACTTTTAAAAGGTTAAAATAGTTTGTTGGGATTTTGTTTGACTACTTTTAGTCGCTGGAGCTGAGCACATAAAATCTTCTGCTCAGCACAGGAGCTTGCAGCGGTTATGTAAGGGTGCCAGACTCGGCTAATCCTTTTATGGAGGAGCGAGGAGCCTGCGGGGTAGAGCTTTCTCATCATTGAGACAAATCAGCCTATTAAGCAGATGTCTCAGCTGTGCATCCACCACCATACAAAAAAGCCCTCTCACATACACAACGGCCTCTGGAAGCAGCGGGTAGAAGAAATCAACCACAAATTTGAGAGACAGATGGTCTGTGTGAGAAAAATGATGAGCGCTTTGTGTTATTAATAGCAGCTCCGATTCATTCTTCGTATTCTTTTAATCCGCCAGGCCTCAAACTTTATAACTCATTCCAAAAATACTTCTATAGCAAAAAAGGTTTGGATAATCTACCCTTATTCAGCAATGCCACTGATCTTATACACACAGCAGAAAATGCCATCATTCAGACTTCATGTCATGGCTCCACTAAAAAGTGCAATCTTGGTGTTTTGAAGAGAGTAAAAAAATATGCATTTTGAAGCACTTTAAAAGCCCTGCCTTTATGCATACAAAAGAATCAAGCAGAAACCTATGTGGTCACTTTGAGTGAGTTAATTGCTCTGCATTGTGAGTGCCAAGACCGCCAAGCATGGAGCACAATACAGTCTCTGTAGCTGTGATAATAGGTTTGCTCTCTGAGTCAGAAGTTGTGGAAGTGCTCATAGGGAGCTGTTGAAAGTTCAGGAGTGCGCACTACAAGGAAGTAATCACGCAGAAGAGCTTTGGGAGGGAGGGGGGAAAAAAAGCCCTCTACAACCCCCCACCCCCACCCGGTGCTGCCTTTGAGGATCTCATTGTTAGCACTGCTAGTGGGAGGCATGAAAGGTTCTGCTGGCATGTGTCGGCCTCACTCCTCGTCAGGGCCTCAGCACTATGGCAGGAAAGTGGGTGAAAGCTGGTTGTGTGTGTGTGTGTGTTTTGAAAGGATCTGAAAGTTGAGGGTATATTAAGTTGGGGGAGAGGCTTTGGGGCATTTTCAGTCTCTTTCTGTACAGAATGTGGGACCACCCACACCTAGAAGAACTTAGTGACCCGTACCTGAACTTGTCCTGGATCCTGCATTTGTTCCTACATTTCTGTGTCTCCCAGCACAGTCTCAAGAGCATGGAGGAGATTCCAGGAGACAGGTAGTTACTCTAGAAGAGCTGGTCAGATTGTAGAATGTCCTTAACCCATCAGCAGGACTGGTATCTGCTCCTTTGTGCAAGCAGGAACAGGATGAGCACTGCCAGAACTACAAAATCACCTTCAGCAGACCACTGGTTTGAATGTTTCTGATCAAACAATTGGAAACAGACTTCATGAGGATGACCTGAGGGTCCAATGTCCTCTAGTGGGCCCTGTGCTCACTGCCCGGCACTGTGGAGCCAGATTGGCATTTACCATAGAATACCAGAATTGGCAGGTCCACCACTGGTGCGCTGTGCTTTTCACAGATGAGAGCAGGTTCACCCTGAGCACACGTGACAGATGTGAAAGGGTCTGTAGAAGCTGTGGAGAACATTATGCTGTCTCTAACATTGTTCAGCATTACCAGTTTGGTGGTGGGTCGATGATGGTCTGAGGAGGCATATCCACGGAGGGACGCACAGACCTCTGAAATCCTTGGACCAGCTGTCAGACCCTATTTCCCAGAACGCCATCCGTTGTCTTATTAGGAGCATAACCTGATGTTGTCAGGCATGCATACAAGCATGTGGGGGCCATACAAACTACTGAGTACCATTTTGAGTTGCTGCAATGAAATTTTGACAAAATGGACTAGCCTGACACATAATTTTTTCACTTTGATGTCAGAGTCTCTGAATTCCATCCTTTGTAGGTTGATCATTTTCATTTCCATCAAATGATGTGGCATCCATTCATTCCCAACACATTATTCAGTCCATCTCAATATAGATACCCAGCATGATTTTTTTCCCCCATTGAGATCTGATGTGTTTTCAAAGTGTTCCTTTGATTTATTTTGAGCAGTGGATATAGGAGAATAGAGAGCACACGGAGTGGTAAAACCTCTGCAGCATCTCCCTCTTGTATTATTTGCTGAACACGCATTTAGGCGTCACATTGTCAGCTAGTACACATGTTGCGCTAGCTGACACTGGCAGGAGAGAGGCAGCTTGACCCCTCCATGAAGCATGGCAAGGGCAATCTGAAGCTGATACCAGAAGGATGGCTGGGAAATGACCTGAATCCCACAAAAAACTGTCAATCTAAGACAGGGCCAAACAAAGTCTCCCTTGTTTTTTTTTTTGTTGTTGTTGGTTTTTTGGGGGGTTTTTTTGTTGCACATAATGCCGAGTCAGCTTGAAACTCGCAGTTCTGCAGTGCATACCAAAACAAAAACTTCAGCAGATGGATGGCAATTCTGAGTGCTGATACAGCATCAGTAATGCCTATGACAGATGCTCTAGTTATATTAGTGTGTGAAGAAAAACTGACACATCCTCAAACTATCCAAAAGTATTTAATAGAACAGGGATTAGCATTTCTATAAATACTGTGTCCCTGGTGTGGATTTCCGTCACAGCAAGAAGAGCTACTGTTCTACAGCTGAAACATCTAGAAAACTAATCAACAGTTTATATATCTCTTAGAGCTTCTAAGCGAGACGTATATTTATCCTGTGTAAGGACAGATGAGGTTAATACTTTATATCTGATAAACTTTTAGACTTATGCTTGACATTTCTGTGCTCAGTCAGACTTCAGAGACTAAAGAGACTTGGAAGTTTAGAAAGGCTTCTTAATGTACTGTGTAGGAGCAAGTGGCTATAGCATATAATGGCTAATGTTAATTTTAATATATTTTTTTTACATTCATGCTTAATATTTATTAGCTTTCTATTAGTATATATAAATGCGATTGCATAGTAGGCTTTGCAGTGTAAATCCATTTTCACTCATGAAACCCAGAAGAAAATCAGGTTAGGATTTTGTCCGAAATTGTCTTTTTTTCAGCTGTAGCAGAATGCAGCACAAGATAGTTCACACCAAACACATTTAGGTGAGAGGACTGCCTGGATACACCGGGCAGGAAGCAGGACACTGACAGCACCTCCTTTGGGTAATGTTTTGAAAAGTTCAAGGCTTCATTTCATGTGTGAAAACAGCTTCTGGCTCTTCCTTATGTGTGCTACAGTTACACTGTGTGCTAACAAGTCACAAACAAACATTTCATTGGTTTTCTCCCATCAGTAAAGACAAATAAAGCGTCGTATATATTGCACCTCACCCAGACACACTTTCCACCTGCTGTCAGCCAGGTCATGGCAATGTTTTTAAACTTACTTTATCATGTAAATACTGCTTGCGGCAAAAGTGACCACTCAATAGTAAATGTTATGTACCCTCACTTTAAACCACTGCTGTAGACAGTAAGATGTGGTTCGCACTGTTGCTTTGAAATAAGGCAGTCTCCTGGTTCAGGCATGGCAGGCAAGGCGGGCAACCCTCAGCCAGCAGGGAGCCCCTGAGAGCTGGCACATTTTAACTACAGCAGTGAAAGTTTGCAGTGGCAGTCCTGCCCTCACTGAGGGGGACGCTCCAGGCATTTATGATTCTGCTTAATCAAACCTAATGACTGAAGCCAATCAATGAAAATGAAGAGGAGATATCCTTCTGGGAGTGAAAAAGAAAAAAGGGGAAGATGAGAAAAAAGTAAGACAGTTGTGACTGGAGCAGACAACAATGATTAAATATAATTAAATATAAATTAAATATAATATAATGCTAAATAGAATCTGCTAACTCCTAGTTCATAAGTTCACTCCCTCCAGCATCAGAGTATTTATTTTGTTTACTTAGACATTTAACATTAGTAAACTCAGCAGCGCAGCCTGGTGTGTCCATCACTGCTGGCTGTCACATGATCGAGTCAAGAAGTCGGGACATCGGCAGATGGCTTATAAGAAGCCAGCCGGCCGAAAGACTTCAGAACCTAGTAGTTATAGTATTAACACATTATACTCGATCAGCTTGGTCCTGGGCATTGTCACCAAAATAATCGCTGCCATTTCCAGAGTAATGTTTTACCTGTTGTGTGGACACCTGTAACCACCTGTGTGTGGACACCAAGCACCAAGCTAACTGTCAAGCTACATGCAAAGACATTTGAACATGTGCTCAAATTTAGTAAAATATATTGGTGCAAACTAGTATGCTATACATGCAGTGTGCGTATTTTATTGTTTTTTCCATATCTGTAGTGTAGGCTAACGGGTTTTATGACATTGAAAATTATATTTTTATTATGTAAAACTTTAAATAGCCAGCGCAGCCTCCAACATAAGTTTAATCAGTTTTGGAACCATTACGCTGCTTCTATCATGACTTCTCACCTGTTAGTTAAATAATCAACCACATATCTAATAATAAGGATTTTAAACTATCTTAAATGTCAGCTAATGATCAGCATTGTAGCCATGTACAAGATATATCTAAATTGCTGGGGTGCTGTAGTAGTGTTTGTTTATGGTCTTTCATTGCCGGTGCAATAAAGTTGTCCTATGGGGGCGTAAACTGCAGGTGGACCATAAAAGACATAAAGAGAATCTATTTGTAAGGACATTAACAATGAAAAACAATATAATGATGCTAATGTTTTCTGCTCCATTCTCTGTGGGTCTGTTTTCATTATTTTAAAAATGGCTTCATATAACATCTGAGTTTTCTTCATTTTAGTCTGTGGTAGATTTAACAATTCTTACAAATGATAATTAATAGATTGAAGACTGATAGATCCCAAGATATCCCAGAAATTTGACCTGTTGCTCCATAAGCATAAGAGAAGATAAGCAATGGGAGAGATAAACTGACAGCTGATCATTTATTCAATCCAAATCATGCCACCCCAAAGCCCTCTTTCTCTTTCTTTCTCTTGTTTTCTTGTGCCTACTTCACTGCAATAACTTGTGAAGCATACTAGCACCCTCTGTTGGCTCTTTTCTGTCAGTACGCAGCTGCAGGGCAGACAGACTTTAAAAGATTTACTATCCATATTCTGCATCTGAACAAGAGCTGCTCTGCATTTCAATGTGCTACTGATCTATTGCTATTGCATACTAAGAGGTGTAGAGTAGTATTACTTGCTTGATGTCAGTGAACTAAACTCCAATAAAATTTATTCTAATTTAATCTATGTGTCTCAGCTGCATTGGCTGTTTTTCACTAGGCTCTCTGCCTGCACTTTGCTCCATGCCGTGCCTCTGCATTTACATCCTGTCTTATATTTCTAAACAAGATAGACTGTTATTAAAAACAACAGCCCCGAACAATGGGATTAATTAAGGAAAAGTAAGAGTGGAGGAGCTCACTATCACAGCAATGCAGAGTAAGGTGAGACAAGATAAGCAGGAAAGGCAAGTGGATGGGCAGTGAAAAAAGAGGAGACTCTGAACATCTATTTATTCTCCCTGTTTTTGTGGGTCTATATGGGAGAGCAGAGAAATCTGAGCTTTCTATTAGAGAGAGAGAGGGAGATGAGATAGGAGAGGGAGAGGGAGAAGGAGGTGAACGAACATGTGATATGGTGAGATGAGAGGAGAAGAGGAAAGTCAGGCAGACATGAGAAGGGAGGAAAGGAGAGAGGAAGAAAAAGTATGAGAAGAGAATGGCTAGATAGAGAGAGGTGTCCTTTTGTATTCCAGTTTTCATTCATGCAGTAGTAGGAGAGGATAGGAGGAGCAACGCTTTCCCTCGCTGCTACTCTCTCACACACATATGCGCACACATATGCACGTGCACTTACAAACACCAACACATACATTTTCTCTGCGGAGAGGGATGGACTCTCCTCCCTTGTGACTCCAGGGGAAGAGGGGAGGCGGCAAATTTTGCAGCTCACACACACAGAAACACACACACACACACACACATTCTTTCTGTTTCTTTCATCTCACACACCCAGAAGCGCACATGTGTTTCAGAGTGGACTAACAACGGAGGGATGCGTCATGAAGGTGGGTTTTTTTTCTTTGCTATAAAATTTGATCTGAGCATGTGAGTGTATCCGTCTGTCTATCTACCGGTGCAACCTGTGTGCTGTATGAGAAAGTAATATGTCTCATTTTTAGTGTCAAGTGCTCTTACTGTTCTTTGTCTGCAAGTGTTTTGCAGTCAAGTGTTTTTTTTTACTCAAAGTGTGTGTGTGTGTGTGTGCGTATGTGTGTGTGTGTGTGTGTGTGTGTGTCGACTCTTGAATATAGTGTAGCATTCGAGGTTAGTTGGTGGTGTGGGAAGTAGTAGAAGTAGTTCAAAAATATCCTGAATTATTTCATGTAACTCCCTTAATATGAATTCTTCAGTGGTTTTGGCTCTGTTCATGCTCATTCACACTTATGCCTAGAAAATCATGCTGTATTGACTTGGTCCTGTGAATATTTTAGTCATTGCGCTCTTTGGCAATCAGTAGAAAATGGGTTTAGAACTGCCTTTCATTTATTTCTCCATCAACTCCTACGGTTGCTACATTTCTCTGTTAGTTCAAATCTTATTATATTTTGAGGACAGTCTTTGTAGGTTCATTAACCTAAAGTAGTCCAGTTGGGCTAAGGTAAGTGGTGTATAGTTTATATTTTTTCATTCAGCTGCGTTCACAGCTGGTAATGGATGCAGTAAAAACAATAAAAATGTGGACAAACAAAAAACAGGGACTGTGAGTGAGAAGCTTTAACACTATAAAAGGAGGCGTTCACATTTTTTTTTTTTACCATGCCGAAACAGAACCAAAGTAATGGATGTTTTTTTTTATATATACCTGTAGTTTTAATGTGTGTTGTACGATGAGATTAGCTCTTATTTAGCTGCAGCTCTGAACAACTATCAACAACGGATCAACTCCACACAAAGCTGTAGGAATGCATCCACCACTGGATTGCTTAGCACATAAGCACTCAAACACACTTTACTAAAAACATTGCACACATTAACTGGAATGCATATTAATTTTGTACGATTTATGACTCATTTATCTACATATTAGAAAATATTGCTAATTCAGTGTTTATGAATTCAGAGTATAAACCTGACCACTAATGCAGCCGTTTCCCCCTGCCTTCTAAGAATTTGTTCATTAACATATACAGTGTTTATGATAAGTAGTTATTACTGAACAGTAAGGGGCATACATAATTTAAAAATTAACAGGTGTGACAGTTATCCAAGCGGTTTATTTTACAACTCTAATATATTGTTCTGGATAGTTCTTCTTCTTTTTTTTTTAACATAAAACCTTTTTTGGAAAGACCAAAAAAGCTTGGATATTGTCCCAGCATGGGGTTAGGGATTAGTAATTTATATTAGCAAGTTATTATTTATTATGGCTTAGATCTCAATTATGGTTTGGCTATTAACATAATTAAAGCCAGCATATTTTACAAAAGGCATCCAAAAACAAACCACGGTGCATGGTAACACTGCTCGCTGAAAAGAAAACTACACTTTTGTACTGAATACAGAAGTCTGAAATACAAAGCAGGCTTCAGAGCACAAATTAAATCAAAGAATGCTGGCTGAGGACAGCCAGGCATACCTCACCGTGAACTGGTGGCCAGCCTGGCTGTTTTACAGTGAATCACTGATCAGTGACTCATACCCATACAGATATCAGCCTGTCCTGTTATTGTGGTTTACTGAAATTTTATATGGTGTGTGAACCTCTGACAACTATAAATTCTCCCAGGATCTTTAAAAGAACATGTTCTATACCAGTACTCTATGTGCCTGAGCCTTCCTCTATCTCTATTTCTCTCTGTCTCCTGGTACCATCCGTCTTTCAGCCTGGATACACAGAGCACAGGCTGACAAGTGGGCTGCTGGGCCAATTTGGACTGGCCAAGTCTGGCCTACTATACTCTGTACATCTATGGGGAATAGGAAGAAAATGAAGAAGGGATGTAGTGATGTCAAAAGAGGGAGATCAGGAGTCAGGTGGGGTAAAGAACGTATGTGAGGGTGGAAATGGGAAGGGAAGAGCGTGTAGGAAGAATATGATTACAGAAATAAATGTGGCGTGACTGAAAAGAAAAAAGACAGGCATCAATATGCTGGATACGCAGACACACACACTCACAAGGACTCATACAAACAGACCCAGAAGCCGTCAGACCATGGTGTACAAAGCACCAGCAGACAGTAGAGCCCCAAAACACCTGAAATGGTATCCATGGCAACCAAACTACTGGCTCCTGAATTTTAGCCAAACGAGAACAGTCAGTGCATTATCTACGAGTCATAGTTCTACAAAGACAGGCCAGTCTGGCCTAATCTGATTTGCTGAAGAAGAATATCTACATTAAAGGTTAGGGTGTCGATTAGCCACAAAGTGATCTGATTTACTGCATTTTTTTCTGCGCAGTCTTCCCCTCTTTGGCACTATCTGTTGCCAGTGTCTGTGAGAAACAATAAGTGGTAGATCCAGCTAACAGGCTTCATGATAATAATCAAAAGTCTGATGAACATTCACTCTGCATAAGGGAAGGATTTGTGGGACGTCTGTGGCACGGGAAGTAGACTGTTCACGAACTGGAACGGTGATGGTTCGATCTGCTGCTCTTTCAGTCCTCGAGTCGCATACCTCTTCACCAACGTGGTGCTGGTGTAGAGCCAGTTTTGCCATGCTTCCTTTTGAGAACCAGCCCACATTTTGATAAGTTTGAAGCATCATTGAAATACTGACAATATCTTCCAAGTCAAAAATGGCCCCAGTGTGGTGGCAAAAACAGGACTACAAATGAGCAAATGTTAAAGTTGTTTACACTGCTGGTAAAGTCAGACTATTTCTTACATATTTATCCTATTTTTGCATTTAGTACATATACAGTAGCTGTGATTTCTGTCATATTTGTTGTAAAGTAAACTTAGTTGTCTAGACTGTTGCAGCCCTTGCCTCTTTGTCCCTGTGTTGCAACCTCCCTGATGTTAATCCATTAGCTCAGTGGCTAAGAAAGATACGAAAGTGGAAAAGATGTTTTCATGATTTTCTTTTCTTTTTTTTTTTTTAATGTGAGACTGTCATTCTTTCTGTTTCTTTCATCTCACACACCCAGAAGCGCACATGTGTTTCAGAGTGGACTAACAACGGAGGGATGCGTCATGAAGGTGGGTTTTTTTTCTTTGCTAT
>VUQJ01042346.1:36136-48633 GCA_015108635.1 Andinoacara biseriatus
TTTTTTTTTTTTTTTTTCCAAATTTTTTTTTAAAAAAAAAAAAAAAATTTTTTTTTTAAAAAAAAAAAAATTTTTTTTTTTTTTTTTTTTTTTTTTTTTTTTTTTTTTTTTTTTTGTTGGGGGGGGGGGGGGGGGGGTTGCAAGTCACTTAAGGCCATCTTTAATTCTGGAAGAAGATTAGAATTTTTTTATACCACAAAACCGTAACTGTAAACAGCCAAAAAGCTTTTCAAAAGCAATGATAGAAAAAAAATCCTGTATATTTTAGCTGAAATAACATTCTAGTAGGATTCATCTGTTTATATTTCTTTAGAGATGATACTGACAGTGTCAGTGCCCAGTGAAAAAACAATATGGGAAGGACAGGCAGCAGTGTTTCAACATCAGCTGTTAAAGTAACATAAACAATACAGTCTTTGTGGAAAATAACAATGGCGATAGTTTTATCTACTCTTTGTGGTTTTGATGCAACCATCTCTCCAAAATTCAGTAGCATTCACACTGAAACATTTGCACCAGAGCTCTACCAAATAAACAAACAAACAAACAAAAAACTGTTGGCAATGAGATCTGCTTTTTTGAAAATGTGCTTTGAAAAGCACAATCAAAATTGTGTTCGCCGCTACTGCATTGGGTTGGATGGAGACATTTCAGGGGGAGATAGTGCAGGAAACCTTTCCATATATCATTAGGATTGAACTGCCAGACATTGCTGTAAAAGAAGGATGTACCTTTATTAGTTTTTCACCTCCACATTTTGATTCCTTACTGTTAGTATTTTGGCACGACCAGGAGTGGAGGTTTTTGGAGCCAGAAAAATATAGATTGCTAAAAATAAAAAAAAAAGTCACCTAAGGATTGTTTAAGGAGCTGCATTCATAAACATTAAGGATGCAACACAAAGACATAGATATGAGCTAATTAGTATTAAATATAAGACTACTACTGCACTCACAAACTGAAGCACAAACCTCCACAAACACAGCGGCAAGGTCCAGTAATAGGAAACTAGTGAGCATGAGACTTAGCAGATGGCACCACCCACCATATTGTTTTTAAGCATTTTAATGCTGTTTAGTTGGGCATTTTAATGTAGGAGTCTATGGGAACTAACTCACCTTTGGAGCCTGCCTCGAGCAGCCATTAAGGGGGTGGGGTGGGGGTGGGGGGATTTTGTCAATAACCCTTCAAAAATCCAAGTCAGGTATTCTTACTCCCACCAGCTTGCATTTTTTTTTCTCTCCCTTGCTCTCTTTTTTTGATGATTGCCTTGAAAAAAAAGGTTTCCTTTATTTGACAGGCTACTGTTGCTGACTACTTCCTGTGATTTAAGGAGTATTGACTTCTAGCTTTGCTCCAGTGTCAGGTAACATAGTCCCTAGTACACACTACTGTGACCTTTTCATGTCACTGCCATTATGCACATACACAACTGACCACATGTGAATGCAGCATCTGATAACAGAAGAAGCAGGGACTGCTCGGGTGGTACAAAATTGCATATACTGCACCATGTCTCATATAAGGTTTGGCAGATGAGTGATTTACCCTTTATTTATACTGTGGGTGTGTACTGAGTATGGTTTTGCTTTATTTTATTGTTTCAATCAGCTCTGAGATGTAAACTAGTTGCCTTATGGTCAAGATGATTTTGGTCATTCACTCTAATGTTCATGCTACTGTCACCCTTACAGATAGACTGTGTAACTAGCACCGGGTTAGGAGGACTGAGAATTGGTTGAAAACACCAAAACTGCACTTTTAAAAGTTTTAATAACTCTTAGCCATTACTGATTCAGGGGACACTGCCATTTAAGTACTATTAGACCTCAGTGCTGCCTTTGATACCATATATCATGGTATCTTTATTTCTCAGCTGGATCACTTTGTCGGAATCAAAGGGACTCCACAGGAATGGTTTCAATCATTTTTATCCAACAGAAGTTTTGCAGTTTGGCTTTCCTCTGAAAGCCTACTCTTATGTAGAGTCCCCCAAAACTCACCCCAATATTAGGCCCAGGGTTCCATTCTTGGCCCAGTTCTTTTTTTTGTTCATACCCTCCCCTTGGGATTTTTAAAGGAGACGCATCATGCAAAATCGACTTTTATAGCCCTTAAATACATTTTGTTGTGTACTTTGAGTGTGTAGGAGTGCAGGAAATGTAAATGCATTCTGTTCTGGTGCTGCATAGATATCTTTATATTCTTTTTGGGTCATTATTTTCAGTTTCTTCAGTTTTCTCTATTCACTGTTATGTTTTCTTATCTGTTACGTCAGAGTATTTGCTGTGGAACTGCTAAACAAAGGCATTGAAACCAATCTTGTGTATCCTTCATTTTTTTTCTAGCATCGATTTTGTAGTCCAGTTTAGTCATGCCGAAGCTGCAAGTAGACAAGTCAAAATGTTCGGTTGTTGGGTATATTAACCCACACGATCTGGCCACTGGCACTAGCAAACATTCTTTTGGTACCAGGGTGGACCACCCCAGTCTGATAACACAAACTAGAGCCCTCAATTATTGTATTATAGTCTTTGGCCCGTTTCAAAATGAAAACGGCGTTGTTTCGATGTGTTTCGGCCTCCCGTTTACACGAGAATGCAGTGAAAACGATGCGTTTTTGAAACAGGGTCTAGAGTGGAGCGTTTCAGAAACGCACAGTCTTGAGTTTCCGTGTAAACGGGTGAAGTCGGGGTCTTTTGGAAACGGGGGTCCTGGCACATGCGCACTATGGTCGTGACCGCCACAGTTTTCCACGCATGTGCTAATAGAGGAACAACACTCATGAGGGTTAGCATTCATGAGTGCTTCAGTGAACTTCGAGTAGCGCGATTCACAGCTGATCTTTGCTGTGTTTTTGCCGTTTTATTATTGAGTGTTGAGTGCAGCAGCTATCCAACCTTATCGTCAGTCCACAAAGCCTCTCACATTGGCCATTTTTTAAATAATGAATAAATCTTTGCGGCGCATCCTACTAAGTCCCTCCATGCATGCACGTGTTGTGTAAACAAACTTTGCAAAAAACACCGACACCTTGTGGCCGGGCAATGGGAACTACATCGTTTTCATCGTTTCATGCGTTCTCGTGTAAACGTAGAGCGTTTCTGAAACGGCTCCGTGTAGACGGGAGGCTGAAACGCATCAAAATGACGCCGTTTCCAGTGGACAGGTGTCTGTCACTGCTTATTCAACTGCGGCTGATCCAAAACGCTGCAGCATCGTTACTGACTGGCATTCACAAGCAAGACCACATATCCCCCATGTTAGCATCCCTACACTGGCTGCCAGTCAGTTTTCTAATTGAGTTTAATATTTTATTTGTTTTTAAGGCGTTTCATGGCTTGGTGCCTTTTTGCCTCTGTGACCTTTTAGATTTGCACATCCCCTCAGATCACTGAGGTCAAATACTTGAAGCTGTCCTAGGGTCCAGAATAAAGCACAGATAAGATTGGGCTTTTGCAGTCCTTGCTCCAAAACTGTGGAACAAACTGCCCACTTACATCAGGACCTCTCCAACATTAGACACCATTAATGTTCCTACTAATTTGTGTTATTTTTACTCAGATTTTCTTATTTTGCATTTCTTTTCTTAACGCTGTCATTTTTTCCTATGTTTTATGTTATTTGATCATTTACAGCACTTTGGTCAACAGCTGTTGTTTTAAAGTGTGCTATAGAAATAAGCCTTACTTGAGCAAACTGTGGCTGCACATATGAAACATGTACAGTGTAATATCTCATCCAGCAGGGCCACCAAGAAATAGAAAAAAACATTTCCATGCCAGACATCAGCTCAGACAGATGGTTGTGTGAGCATGAGAGTGTGAAGCCGAATATCCCTGCTAGTGCATCTTTGCTTCTCTGGGAATGCTCCATTGACTGGCTTGCAGATTAATTCAATTCCCACATTGAAGACCTGTGGGCATGCATTTCTCTGGCTATAACAAACACTCCAACAGCCAATGCTTTGTGTTTGTGCGGCTCACAGAGGTTGATGGTTTATGATATGAGAGTTCTCTCCGGGAATAGTGAGTTTAGCTGACTATGCTAATGATGAGCTGTATTCAAGGATAATTAGTTTTGGTTCTTCTGGCTGGTTTCAAGTGCCTGAGGATACATTTATTATTATTTTACAAATAGCAGGGGTGTTTCCCTGTAAATGGGTCAAATCTTCTGAACATAAGGAGCCCACTATCAAGGCACCTTGAGGGTTCAATAGAAACCTAATGTACTCAGGTGTTCCCTCTCAGTTGTAGAATTAATTATAATCTTTAAACAATGGCATAAATATTATATAATTATTGACAAAAGATCAATAATGTTACACCGTAGGTTGTGATAACCTATGAGGTGAAAGTGTATATCTTCACTGACTGGTACAGTATTCCCCAGAGGATGTTTATTTATGTTTATTTTGTTGATTTCAGTGACCACAAATTAAAATTAAATTAAAAATAGGTTTTACAGATTCGACTATCACCAAAACCTTTGTTAAATGTCCACGCTATTATTATATGTTAGAAAAAATGTATGATCAACAGCCATATAATTAAATATTCCTTTCAAGACATTTACAGTCCTGTGAAGAAGGAAGTTTTCAACTGGACTCTGGTGTGCAGTCCTGTAACAAATTAAGTACACAATTACTGCTTCTATAGAATTAAGGGGGAAAGTAGCAGCCAGCTGTTGCTAATCAACTGCACATGATTAAATGTGTTGACTTAAAACAAGTCATATTCTATGTGGTAGGGCTTATAAAGGCAGGACATGAACTGATACCATGTAATTTGCTGGTCATGCGGTTTCACAGTTTATATGTTTTAATAATAGTAAATGCAATAAAGCTTGCTAATATATCTGCTACAATTGTTTATATATTTTATCCCATTGCTGGTGTGTTTGTTTTTAGGAGGTGAACAGGGCAACAGAAAACTGCACAATTATTTTCTGCTGCCAGGTCTTTGAAAGGTCAACAAATCCCCTAGGAAATATTCTTAGTAAGAAACTTTCCCTCCTCCTGTCAACAATAATGGATTGTGTTCTTTTTTTCAGAGTAGATTTGCACCCAGGGGGGTTGTTTGGCTGATGAAGTAGAGATATTGCATTTCCTTTCACACTGTAATTGGTCACCAATACATGGGACAAAATTGCATTTTGGCTTTGTGACTTCTGAAAAAGGCCTGATTAATATTAATGAGCAAAACAGAGATTCTGATGCCAAACTTTATATTTCTGGTTGTAATGTTTTGGCCGTAACTGCTTCATAACCTGATTTTATGTTTTAAATCATCTGTTTTACAATAATAAACAATACATTTACAGTAAATAAATTCACCCCAACATCATATTCTTGGACTCTACTAGACATGCTTTGTATATCTCACAGTTCAGTTGACCTTTCTGAGCTATATGGGATAATTTGGACTTCATCAGAACATGATGGCATGGTAAATATTACCAAAGCAAAAAAATATATACACATATATATCTTTTTTGCAAACACTTTCCAGTCTTTTTTGTCATTATATCATTTCTTCTCATGCTTACTTCTGGATTATATGAAGGCTTGAACTTGCGAGGGTATGCTTCCTACATGTTGGTGTTCAATTCTCCTCTATCATGCAGTGACCTGCTGAGCTGGGCATTAAATCACTTCTGTCAGCCAGACAGCTAATAGGAGCCAAGGTTGGGGAACTTTGCCCATGTTCCTGCTGTAGCGATGAAGAGCAGAAAAATGCACCTTGGTAATAAGTGTTGTTTTCCTTCTCTTTCTTGCAGTCTCAGCAGAAGTGCATTGTGATCTTTGCCTTGGTGTGCTGCTTTGCTGTATTGGTGGCCTTAATTTTCTCTGCTGTGGACATTTGGGGCGAAGACGAGGACGGGATCACAGAGGAGAACTGTAGCAAGGACTGCAGGTGAAAACTACTGAACTGTAAACACACAGTTTACACTTTTTGTCTCGTCACACGTTCTGGCCTTTGTGTGGACATTTCTAAACAATTTAGCCAATCTCAGATTTTAGCCTCTTTTTTTAATCCTGACGATCAGACTGAGAAAACCTGTATTGTTTTATGTTATGATGTTATTATCGGTAGTTGTTTTTCTTTCACCTGTATCTCTCGTGTTTATTCTATTTCATTACAGTTCCTATTAGTCAAATATCATATTGGAAGATTAGTTTAAATAATATTAATTAATTAAAAAAAACTCTTAACAGGAGCATTTGAAAGTTACAGTACATACAGTATAGGCTGCATCAGCAAGGGTCAATATCACAGTCATGGGGGGTTATTTATGCACCGCAGTTTGCTATCTGCACAGCTGACAGCATTATGAGGACGTAGGACCTTGTGCCTGAAAGCTGTTGAGCCCGATGCTAAAAAGATAGCGTCGGAGGGTAAATGTAACTTCTCCCATTAACCACTAGTGAGTATTTCAGTCTTGTGATTTTCTTGGTTTTACTTTATTTATATTTATTTGTGAAATTAGTGAGATGTCTGCATCTAAGTAGACACGCAAGATGTGACAAGAGGCAGCTAGGAGCAATGCCTTAGTTAAAAAACGCAAATCATTTGTGGCTTTAATTGCTGACAGCTCATATTTAACTTCTGTCTACAAGTGTTTGCATTATAAGTGATTTGCTGTTGTCTGAAGCACCAGAACATAACAAATCTCTGTTACCTCCCCCACTGGTGGGAAATGATGACCAGGCTGTTCTTAAAGTTACTTTAAACCAGTCTTTTGGAAGTTTCTACAGTCTGTTCAGATTTTAAGATTATAAATCCCCAGACAAGTGTAAAAAAAGACACTGCAATACGTCCTTGTAGTCCAGAGTGAAAATGGCTGATCAGCAGGCATTCGGCTGATACAGCACTCCTGTTCTCCTACTCTCCACTTCCTACTGGTTCCTTTCCATTAGACTCTTGTTATTCAATTTAACATTCAGCCTTGAATTACTTCCTTCTTCTCTCTTTCTTTAAGTCTGTGTCCATTTACGCTCTCCCTCCTCTTCCTCAAATGAGCCTTTAACAAGCCTTTAGAGAACTCTATCAGGCATCCTTCTCTTCCACTCAGTGCTGAAAGTGCAATCCCAACTTGTAAAGATAAATTGGACTCCCCTTCTCCTATGAAGGACCCCTAAGGATAGCGGATAGAATGAGAGAAAAATGTGAGGCTGGGGGAATGATTGAGGCATGGTGATCCAGATGGAGGGAGATAAAGAAGAAGATATCTGGGTAGACTTAGGGTTTGAATCTGAGACATGAATAGAAGTTGTTGGCTTGGCAGGCAAATTTCAGAAATGTGTGCTGTCAGACCTCTACGAGTGCGCCGTCATTTATTTCACATGAGCTTAATGGTGATGTTTTGACTCTGACATCCATCATTTACAAGAACTACAAGATGTAATTAATGATTTCATAAAGCACTTTGTTCAAAGCAAGTCCCAGTGCAAGGTAAGAAAAGTGATAAATTACTGTGTTTGACACATTTGTAATAGGGCTGTAGTGAGATTTGCTCATGCAAGCCCCTTAAATTCCAAAAGCTAATTCATCAGAGTAAATGCATCGAAGGCTCTTACTGGCATTTCTCATACTGAATGTTCACACTCTGAAAATGATCTAGTGATTAACCTAAAAATGAAATTCAAGACAATTTCTACTGAACAGTCGAACTGAGCCAACCAGCCTCCTGTGTGTGTAGCCATTACTCTCCTGTTACTATAAACCCCCCTTTAAGCTTCCCAAATAACAACTCAGCAGCTTTTATTTGTCAGCTGTTTGTTTTGTTATGTAGATTTCCTTTTAATCTACTTTGGCCTCCATAATGAATGATGCTAATTCTTGCATCCAAGGACCAGGACAGGATGAAATGGTAATTGCTGCCAGTGTGTGTCCTCTCTGATGCAGATAGTTGCTTCATATGTTTTCTTGGCAGTCCAGTCAAACACATAGTTAATGTGATTCATACTTTCTCTTCCGATGATGAACATTGTAATCAAATGAAGCATAAGTCCTCTTAGGTCCACAACAACATGTGTGTGTTTGCGTGTGTGTTGCTTGGTTGTTGGAGCAAAGTGGGCGCATTAATTTCTCTCTCATCTCATTGAATCCAAATGTGGGGTCTGATCCATCCCTGGTGTACATGTGTAATTGCTTCATGTCAGACAGCTAATAAGTAGGTTAGCATCGATCTATAGTTACTATGAAATAGCAGAAAATATGCCTGGGGAACTGCACTTGCCTTATCCCCCAAAACTGACACATTTCAAAGCATATAATCTGTATATGACAGATGGATCTAACCACCACCACACCGCCTGTCGGTTTGTGGCATTTTGAAACTGTTGCCATGTTATTTTATTGGAGCCAGAATTGACCTCATTTAGATCAGAGGATGGACTGATCATTTTTCAGCAAAGGCTAGCAGGCTTGGTTAGTATGGTGTATCCATAAACTGTACAGATGCAATGTCCAGACACACATCTGTTTATTAATGTTCAGTAACAGGTGCCAATACTATGTTACCAAAAGGTAATCAACTGTTCCTTGTACCACCACTAAGAACTTCATTGAAATCCAATCATAATTTTCATAATAAGTTATCCTGCTAACAGACTATCATGGACCAAGCAGCCAAGGACATATAGACATAGGTATAATTTCCAAACTGTGGGCTTTATTGTACCCAAAACTAAAATATACTGCTCAAAAAAATAAAGGGAACACTTAAACAAGGATGTGTTATTTCAGTGTTCCCTTTATTTTTTTTTGAGCAGTGTATATATATATAAATTTATAAGCAAATACAAACTCATGAAAATAGTAAGCAGAATATGTAATATCTAGGTACAGAAAGGGCTCCAGTGTAGGAGACATGCTCCAATCCCTCAAATGGCCTAGCCTGCAGTCAAGGCGGAACCAACAACGCCTATTTATGTTCCACAATATCATCCATGGACATGTGGGAATAACACTATCTGATCACATGGAGCCACTAAACAAAACATCACGCTACTCCAACAGCCTGAGCCAAACCATCCCATTCAGCTCTAAAAATTACTACAGGGACTCATTCTTCCTGAAAACCATCAGGGAACGGAATGTACTACCACAGTCCTTCGTCACTATCAAAGAGCCAGACCACTTCAAATCACTGCTGGCTCCTGATCTAATCTGAAACTAGTGCAAGTATACAAATGATAACAAAAACTTGATCCAGTAGTTTTGGTTCTTTTTATTATCCTAAATACAAATTGAGTTTCAACTCAAGCTCATTAGTCAACGCCTGCAAGCGCTCATACCAGCTATTCCCTATTCATCAATTAGTTGATGGCGGAATAAAATTGGAAAAACAAGTAAATAAGCTATTTTAAGAAATGAGTGGGCTCATAAAAGAGGTCAACTAAACAAAACTACACAAAAGATATGCTTGACAAAATAACAGAACTCAACAAACTGACCTGCTCAAATGAGAGACAGCTCAACCTACTGTATATAGTAAATGAGTAAACCATTTTAAATGCCACAGGGGAAGCCAGAGAGACAATGGCTATATTTTAAACGCAAAAAAGAACCAATTCCCCCCACGTGGTCACAACAGATTGTTAAGTCCATTTGACTGGCCTCTACACTTAAACCAGCTCCACCCTCAGCCTCCTATTTTACTCAAACCAGGAAGAACTGGAGCAGCAGACAGAAAAAAAATGAATTACTGTAACTTGTAAGTCACTGACAAACCACTGAAAATCAATTACATGCGCCATTATTTAAAGTGTGATGTCATAATACAGTATAATGGACTAACCAAATTTAACTTTACTATACAACTTCAATAATTACAAACTAATATGTTGGAAGTGTAAAACCCTAAATATATATAAATATAAAAAAAATATTACCAGTCTTTCAATTGTTATAAACAACCATCCCATAGACAAACAGATGGACAGACCAACGCAACTGAAAACATAATCTTCCTCCACCTATCGGTGGGTGAGGGAATGATGGCAGGTATTATGCACTGAGAGCTGGATACCAAACCTCAATCTTGCAGTTATTTTTTCTGAGTGGTCACCATAGGTACTGCAAAACATAAAAACATTTTTTTTTTAAATCACTAAAATGGTGTCACTTCCAAATGAAAAGAAGATTGGCTTTTACACTTTTCTGTTTCATTATTCTTCACTGTTTTATGTTAGCAAAATGTTAATATAATGTTAAGTTAATGTATCATGAAGTGCAGGTTGAAGACCTATTTGCAGATTTCTTAGTTCTGAAACCTTTATTTAAGCAATACTGGTAATCCAAAAGTAGTGCCTGAGTGCCTACACAAGGGCAGGCAACAGGAGCACAGTATGCAAAATGAGACTTGAAATAGACACAGGAGGTAATCGGGAACTAATGAAAGCACCAGCATAGCAGGTCACAGCTGAAACTAATTAATACAATAACAAAGGAAGTAAAACTAATGACAAGACACCTGTGACAGAGGACTAACAAAATAAAACAGGAAGTAAGAGACAATGACTTAACAATAAGACACTAGAGAGGCTAAAAAGTACAAGGAATCTAATTTCTACAAATAAATAAATAAATAAAGGTCTACGAACACTAGGACAAATAAACTACCCAAGCAATTCAAAATCTAAAATACAAGAACAATAGTTAGCTAGAGGATCCTAAATAAAAATGTAATAAAAGTCCTCAAAAAAACCACAAAATCCACAGACATAAAATGATGGTTAATGTAGCTATCAAGTCAGCATAGAGAGGAACACTCGGGGTTTGTAGGTCGGTGGTTTACTAGTCTCAGTTAAAAATATGGGGGAAAAAATGTGGAATTTGCCTCTTCACAATTTCTGACATGACCCAAGCAATTAAAACCGCATCTGAGAGAAACACTTCAGATTTCCCTCTGGGCAAAGCTAGAAGAGGATGCAATGAGCCACACAATACAGACATGGAGCAGAAAGATAGAAAAATATAAAGTATTGTGTTATCATTACTTGGATACTTTCGCCAGACACACTATACTGTTTACTGTTGTGATTAACATGGCTATGAATGCAGTTTTATTGAAATTTTACAGAATAAAGAACTTCCAGTTTAATATTGTGTCTTTTCATTAAGCAATCACAAGCAAGCAACTTGTATTTAGTTGATGTCACTATTTAGCATATACTACTATAGGAATTAGTTGGTATGGAGCGGTGCATCTCTCATGAAAACCGTTTCAGCTCAAACCAGAGTAGGTGTGAACTTTAAATTCCACTAGTGCCTGTACAGCTCAAATGCAGAACTATATGGATTGTCAAACATCAAAAAACCTTAATTAGATCTTTAATAAGGGTAGAAAATCCTCTCCTAACAAATTGGACAGCAACCAATAACTGAAACAAGCAGGCATAGACTAAAGGTGCTTAACAGGTTAGGCAGTATTGATAACAATGATTAGTCAGAACAAACTACAGGCTATCAGTCCATATTTTTTTCCATTACAAATAATATCTACAGTGCTGTGAAAAAGTATTTCCCCCCTTCCTGATTTCTTATTTTTGTGTTTATTTGTCATGCTCACATGTTTCAGATCATCAAACAAATTCTAATATTAGACAAAGAAAATCTGAGTAAATATAAACTGCAGTTTTTAAATCATATTTCAGTCTATTAAGGGGGGAAACGCTATGCAAACCTACCTGGTGTGAGTAACTGTTTCCCTCTTTAAATCATGAATTAACTCTGATTATTATTACAAAGTGAAATAGATTAAAAGAACTCAAAAAAGCAACACATCATGCCATGAACAAAGAGACTGGGCAAAAATGGCATCCATGGGAGATTTCCAAGGTGAAAACCACTGCTGACCAACGAGAACACAAAGGCTCGTCTCACATTTGCCCAAAAAACATCTTGAGTCAAAGTTCTTGACAATATTTGTGAGTATTCTGTGGACTGATGAGACATAAGTCAAACTTTTTGTAAGGTCACATTTTGGTGTAAAACTAATAGAGCATTTCATTAAAAAAAAGCATATATACCAGCAGTCAAACATGGTGGTGGTAGTGTGGTGGTCTGGGGCTGCTTTGCTGCTTCAGGACCTGGACAACATGTCATGGAACTATGAATTCTGCTTCCTACCAGAAAAATCCTGAAGGAGGATCTCCAATCAATTAACTCATGCCCTGAAGTTCAAGTCCTGTTGCCCGGTTGGACCAACGGGACTTACACTCAGTGCTAAATATCCATCATATCCAGGGGTGCATTCTGGCTCTGTCCACTAATACAAAACGTCTGGAAAGAAATAATCACCAAACTTTCCAAACCCTTGCGAACCACTGTGTTTTGGAGGTAAATGCACTGTCGTGTACTGTAGCATACATGAAATCTCCGGTCATAAGCAGTGTTTTTAAGCTGTGCTGTGTTGTTGAAATTGAGCAGAATAACATGAAACACAATTAGTTAATCTCTCCTTGCTTTTAATTGGGATATTTTGTAGCG
>VUQJ01042346.1:71783-90324 GCA_015108635.1 Andinoacara biseriatus
CTAACATATTCATCTAAACTAACATATTCATCTTGCTGTAACCAGGAAAATCTATATTATTTTGTGCACAGCATTGAAATCTGTGCAAATGGGGAGTTTATGTGTACATACATGTTTATGGTCCAGACGAACAACTAAAACTGCTCGGGAAAATTATTTTTAAAGGTATTTTCATCCCACAAATTCTCCAATATAATTATAGATTTGTTTAGGATTTCATTGATGTCACAGTACTGGATCTGTGCTAGCCAAAGGTAGGTGAACCCTACAAAAATATGTAATAATAAACAAAAATGGAGGGACCTGAGTATAATTATCTGTTG
The DNA here is from genome assembly GCA_015108635.1 of Andinoacara biseriatus. NCBI lineage: Eukaryota > Metazoa > Chordata > Actinopteri > Cichliformes > Cichlidae > Andinoacara > Andinoacara biseriatus. The sequence goes on from VUQJ01042346.1 coordinate 72,107, forward strand.
GTCAGTTCCTTGAGTAATGTTTAGTGCCTTGGTATTGTTGGGCCTATATATTTTATGGGGTGTATGCACCGTCATGTGATTTGTATGCTTAAATTGTTTTTTAGCTGATTTTTGGCTTGTTTTTTGTTTTTTTTTTGGTTGTTTGTTTGTTTTTGGTTTTTTGGGTGATGGTCTATATGGGGGGATGAGGTTTTGGGGGAATGTCAGGGGGAGAGAAGCTACAGAGAGGCGACTGCAACTCTGCTTCCTGGTCTCAACCCTGGATACAAACATTTTGGGGGATTGGATGACATCTCTTCTAACATGACCAGGTTTTCCCCAGAAAGTTTTCCAATTATCAGTGAAGCCCACAGTTTTTTTTAAAGACCACTCAGACAATCTGCAGAAGATGCACCTAACCATGTGACTCCTGGAAGGGAGGGGACCAGAGAGTTTTGGCAAAGTTACACACCAATTTAATATCAACTTTAGTGACCTTGATGTAACCGGGCGGTGTTGTTGCTTGTTTGTTTTTTCAAAGTTTATTTCTTTTGGCTCACGTAGGCAGCACGGTGGCGTGGTGGTTAGCACTGCTACCTCACCGTTAGAATAACATCTGGGTTTGATTCCAGGCCTCTTGCATGTTCTCTCTGTGTCTGCGTGGGTTTCCTCCCACAAACATGCACTTACTGGGGTTGGGTTAATCGGCCAATCTAAATTGCCCATAGGTATGAACGTGCGTGTGAGTGGTTGTGTTGGTCCTGTGACAGGCTGGTGACCTGTACAGGGTGTATCCTGCTTCTTGGCCTATGTCAGCTGGGGCAGGCTCCAGTGATCCTGAAAAGGATAAGCGGAAGTGAATGGATCGATGGGATCATGTATAAAATACATTAATCACATAAAAAGGAAAAGGTACACTGTATCAGATTTAGCTATCAGCTCATTTTAATCTGCACTTCCTGGGCAGGTAGAAAACAATAAAACAGATTAAGTCAATCAGCAATACACATACACATACCCACACAATCAAACTTAATAACAAAAGAAAAAAAAACCCATCAAGTTACTAATCATTATCAACAAAAGTCCATTAAACAAGATTTAATGAAATGATGCACTCGAAATCCTGATATATTTTTTTTGACTCACAGGAGATGTGGAAATCAGTACAAATTTGACAATTACACTGTGAAATAAGATGTTATCTAAAGGTTTGAACTGAAACGAGCTCCACAAAACACAACTGTGCAGGAACAGGAAGTGACACAATATTGCAGTGAGAGCTAACACTATATGTTACTGTCATCCTCATCACCCCCCATAAGTGGTCACTAGAGCTCATAGTTAGAAAAGCTGAGTGCTTTCCAGTACAGTTATTGTACATTTACTCCAGGCTAATCCTCTGTCTCCACAAAAGCATATTAGTTCCTTGTCAATCAGCCTAGCCCACATCAGTTATTTAATTATCATCCTCAGCCTGACATCACTGGTCAGGCCAGCTGTGTTTTTCTGGGCGGAGGATGACACCAACAGACACCTCCGACCTCGTGCTGAACTGCACTCTCAGCCAATCAGGCAGCAGCAGGGATCCACTCTCGCAGTTAGCCATCACTGGAACACACTCAAGACCTAAATGCAGATGGAACATCTTTTTCAGATGAACTGGAAAAAGAGGAGCATTGAGAGGAGCTCCATGGAAAATGTGTTTTAGCGGAGAATTTGATAACACAGCCTGCAAGAGCTTATGGGATACAAAAGACACAAAGCTCACCTGCTCCACGTGAAGGCCACGGTCTCAATCTGCCTTCTTGTTCTGAATAATAGTTTGTATCAGTGGCAGACTGCCTGAGTCCGTGCAAAAGCTACTCCTGCTTATGGTCAGTCTGAAAGCCTTAACATAAATATGAACTTTCCCTTCTTGAGGAGGCCTCAAGCTGTCTAAACAATGATCGAGGGGGGACAGCAACAAGCAACATGAGGCAGTCATGGGAAAGCAGAATGCACATCTCAGGAAACAGGAGGAAGAAATAGCCTTTATTTTTCTTATTCTGAGAAAAATGTACTTCGATCCCACATGTGTTTGTTTGAACTTTTTAAAGGCACCAGGTGCAGTTTCACTGATTCAAGGCAGTGTTATTTACACATACACACGATCATAACCCACATGAAAATTTAGACATTGAGACGTTGACAGCCTCTGGGTTAGAGGGCAAAAATTTGTGCAACTGAAGAGACATGTTTCTGTCAGCGCTGCAGGTGAGTCAGCAGCTGACATTAATTGAAGTCTTACGAGAGTTTGCCAGTTTGTGGAAAACACGAGTGGTAAATTTATCTGTCACCTCAAATTATTATTTGAACGTAATACTCAAACACTCAACTTCATGGCCAGACAAGAAGCTGAACACAACTCTGCAAAACCCCATATCATGTTCACTGAATTTTCTTATATGCAACACTTGTGTTTTTAAATTCTTACCTTCTATGGCAACTGAAGCACAGTCAAGCTCAGGAGGAGATTGTGGCTGGCTACAACTAAACCATGGTTAACCTCTGAACCTTAACCAGGTCACCATGACTTCATTTGAAAGGTAAAGTCTTTTAAATTACTGTCTTTTATTTAGCATGTTGCTAAAACAAAACCCAAACTTAAAATTAACCCTAGACAGGGTACTAGTGACCTGCTTCATTTACCCGTCTAACACACAAAAGATTCCCAGTTTAAGTCAGTAGATCCATCTGCTGTAGCAACATCTTGTGATTAAAGGGAGCAGCTGAAAGACGGTTTTAGGAGGCTTGGTTATTTTAAAATAACATATTCTTCTTCTTTAGTTTTTTTGTTACTTATGAACAATTTCACAAGTCTGAGTCATACATAATCAAAAATCCAAAAACTTGAAATGAATATGGGAATAGGTAATTATATTTTAGCACTATCCATGACTTCAGAAATTAATGGATTTCCTTCTTTTCTGATGCATTTTCTTTTGTCTTTAATTATTTTTATGGGTCTCTATGGCTTCAATTTTGTCTTCACAAAGTAAAATTCATTGAGTTGAGATTACGTGATTGACGTGCCCTTTGTAGAATATCCTCATTCTTTACCATCATTCTGGCTGTAGCTCAGGAGGTAGAGCAGGTCACCCACTGATCGGAAGGTCGGTGGTTCGATTCCTGGCTACTCCAGGCAGCATGCCAATGTATCCTTGGGCAAGATACTTAACCCCAAGTTGCTCTCCGACGCAAGTGTTGGTGTATGAATGTTAGCTAATTAAAGCACTTAGCTTAATTACATGGAAGTGCTTGTATGAATGGGTGTGAATGAGGTAAATGTAAACGTGTTGTATAAGCGCTTTGAGTGCTCAGTCAGAGTAGAAAAGCGCTATATAAGAACTAGTCCATTTACCATTTACCACCAAAAACGTCTGGGTTGCTTTCATGGTACCGCTGAGACAAGCTTGGCCAAAAAAATACATTCTGCAGATAAAAACAGAAGCTCCAAAGACATTGAAGGTGTACTGCTACAAAGAAAGAAGCATATTTCTGAAAAAGTTGAATATCTGCCTTATAATTCTGCAAACATTTTCCTAATAAAATGCACCTGTACCTTTCTGGATTAAACCTCTGCTTGTCTCACCTGCATGAATGTCAAATATGGCTAACCTCATTTTCCCACAGCAATACTCATTATTTTTGAACACTGGTACGTCAGCTTTCTATGAAGTGCAGAATATGAATTCACTCCTTTAAAAAAAAAAAACCTTCCTGCTGCGCTCAATAGTGAGAGTGCCTCAGGTTCCTACTCTTCTTAAAAGATTTATGTAATTGCTCTTTAAACAATAACTAGCTGCAGACTCATCCCACCAGCGCTGCAGGTGCCAAGAACAGAGGCCTGTAGAAACTATGAGAGAATCTCTTTCAACTTGGAAAAAAGTGTATAGAGTATAATTGCATTATAGATCTGCAGATGTTTTTGATCTCTGCCTGTCTTTTTATCTGTGCCAGGCTTTGTCTGAACATCAGAGGTTGCAGCGAGATGAAAGGTCACCGAACCCACAGGTACAGTAAAGTTGCAGATATTGTTTTCTCTACAGTATCATTATCCTGACAGCTGACATGCAATCTGGCTTTTTATATGTCACCCAGACCTACAATGAAACTGCATTATCAGTAGTCAAGGCTGCCTTGGCTTCCAAAGCATGACATTTGGCATACAGGAGAGCTGAGGTCTTTTTTTTTCCCCCTTGTAGAATCCATGTCTTGTCACTTGTTGAAACTTGTTGTTTTAAAGCAACACAGCAGAGATCTCAATGATCCAGTCCAGGGCTAATGTTGCCAGCACAAATTACTAAGCTTTGCAGTCATCATTATTATACTAATCTCCCAGTTTCCACAGCCTATAAGCCTGTGCCATCATTATGACCTTACTGTGAACCTGACAACTGACAAATCAAAAGACTTTTTTACTGGAGTTTCTGTTCTGCATGTGAAAAGAGTCCTGTGATTAAAAGCTGTATCTCAGAGGCTGCTGAAGCATGAAGTTTTGGTGCAAACTCCAGAGTCTTGCACATTTACAATATGAGCATGTCTTATCTCAGTAATTCCTCATGAAGCTCATAAAGATATGAGCTTGATGAATGTGAGCAGAATAGTTTCCTAACTGAAGCAATGCATGGATGAAAACAGACACATGATTGGACATAAAGATAACATGTGGCGAGGTCCTGCACAGGTAGTGTAAGCACACCCAGGAATCAGAGGAAAACAAAGCTCGGATTTCTTAACTGTTCTCGATTCTCAAGATGCCTTCCAGGCCTGAAGAATTTGATCTGTTAAAACTGAGTCTGGTCTAGTGGTCTTTCTTTGAAAATGCTACATGATTCTTGCGTGATCAACAGGGGTTTCCATTGTCAGTACTAAGACTCTTTTAGAACAATTTTCATGGCATACTTCAAGGCAGCTATAATTGATATTTTAATAATACTTTTTAGGGGTATTTTTGTAGCTTTTATTTCACAGAACAATAGACAGCAGACAGTAAAATAGGAAGAGAGCGGGGGGAATAACACGCAGGAAATGCTCCCAAGGACAACTGAACCTGGGTTCAGCTAGCTAAAGTGGTGCCTGATATTTTACCAATACCTAAGTATTGAAAAATACTAGTACACGCCCATGCCACAGTATTGTAATGCAAAAGCCTAACCATTTTAGCCCATTGCTAAATGGCTGCTAGGTAACATGATGATGTCATAATATCTGATCTAGATAAGAACCTTCCGGGGCCGAAGATGTACATGTGTGCCAAATTCAGTTGCTCAACTCTTGATCATGTAGGAGTTGGCAACCAAAGAAACAAACAGGCACAAAGACAGGCGTGTATTATGGTACGATGAGCATAATGTGGCCATAAGGACCGCCACTGTTTTCCCTTCCTGGCTTTTGCTAGGATTCTTAAAGCTAAGAGCCACACACAAAGCGACAAATGTAATTGTCAAGCAAATAAATGGTAGTCAAGTATTTACTTTTCTTTTAGCTTAGCTCTGTTTGATTTGCCTCCATATTTGAAAAATAAGGCTCGCAAACCTACATTTTATCTGAAGGCCCCCGGATGGCGATAGCTGTGATTGCAAAATGACTTCTGATCCTATAGAAGGCTGTGAAAAAAAGGCTTTTCCTCTGTAAACACTTATGTGATGAGTTCATGGCCTCAGACACTCATTTGGGGTCATATTGAATAAAAAAAATGACGTCTATTCTGTAAATCTTGGTGTTTGTTGTAATTGGGTGCTATATAAATAAAATTGAATTGAATTGAATTGAATTGAATTGAATTGAATTGAATTGGCTCGATTCTACTACTGAGCAAATATCTGAAATTCCAAGGCAAGTGTAAATGTAGCAATTGAATCAAATATTAATAGCTTTTTCTTTAAAACTTGTCATAGTAAAGGTTACATTTGCTCTCTCTTTTGTTAGCATTACTAGTGTTAAATCCCAGAGACCAATAGATATGAAGCAACACAATAATTTTTCAGTTTCTGTCAACACAACCAATCTGATATTTTCTTGTTAAAGTTTTTGGTCTCTACCAAATTCTGAGAAAAAAAAGGTTTTCTAATATAATTCACAATATTTATAATCCATTGCAGTTCGAAGGGTACGTCACAGATGATTCATATTTTTTTTTAAAACATGCTGACTTTATAGAATTAAATTCGAATAATTTTTTGATGGCATAAAAAAAATCATTCCATTGCATATGGTCATCAGTAAGAGAATATAGCTGCTATAAATAATAAATTTCAAGTTAAATGTTAAATCAAACTGTTTCCATAGCTTAAAATAAAGGTGAAACTAAATGCTAACTGCCAAAAGTATCGATGTCAGTGATTTCAAAGCGGGATAAGAATAATAAATCTAAAATCCATAACTTCCTGAGCGTAATCATCAACAATTTTACAGGAATAATCAGTTCTATCAATCATGTGCACTGAGAAAACACCAGAGGTTACAGCTTTACTACCAGCTCTGCTATTAACCTACAAAGGTTTCTAGAAATGCCTCTCATTCATTTATCAAATCATTTAAAGAGGACTCAGTTTTTTGCATGTACTGATACAGCATTACTCTGTCAGCAAGTTGTTCATTACTCAAACTTATTTTAGCATGACTGTCACAACTGTTTTCAGCTTTCCCCAGCAGCCCTCTCAGTGCAGGATCATCCACCACATTCCTCGGCCCAAATCACCTGTGAATTGTGCAAGGTGATGAAACTATCGCGAAAGAGCAGATTCTTCACAGGAATTTATTCACTGCTTAAAGTATACACACTGTCTCTGTAAAAAATGATTTCTCTTTCGCTTAATCAGAGGTATTTTTGCACAAAAAATGTATTTGACTCAGCTGCTGGTTCACCCTCCATCTCCTTCAGGCTTTTAAGATCAGAGTTGTTTCATAATTTCATGTCTCAATATGTTCCGAGAAATTTTTATTTTATTTGGGGGAAAAAATTATAGCCTGCTAGACGTGAAGCAGGAAGTCGTTTGTGTAGCTGTGGCTTGCTTATTTGGTTTTCATGTAAGCATGGCCACAGGGACACACAGTACCTCCCATGTACTGTCAGTGCATAAGGTGCACGCCATGTATCATTATTGCATTCCTCAAAGATTTTTACAGTTAAAGGAGCCCAGGGTGTACCGTCTGATGTAAACCTTTGTATGGACAACTCATAATTTAGTCCTCCCCCTTCACACTGAAAGCACTAATAACAGCATGATACTCTTCTATACACTCCACAAATTGGTATGAACTGCAAGCTAACACAAGCACGACAATCATTTATAATCCTCTTCATACATGGAGTGTAATTTCAAGTACACGCCACACATGGGGTATAAAGGCATGCAGGAGAGAAAAAAAATGCAATTAAATGCATCTTGATGTTATTTCCTTTGGCTTTTGGGGGATTAAGCTGCCTGTCAATCACTGCAGGAAACAAAGGGAGGCCTGGGACCTCCAGCATGGTTTCATGTGTGTAAATACAGCACAATTGCATGACATCTCAGAGTATCTACCTGTTCCACACTCTAATTTCTCTTCAGACTGGAAATCTGTTGGCATAACTGCAACATTAGAAATACATAATATCCCCTAAACTTCACTATATACAGATGTGGACAAAATTGTTGGTACCCCTCGGTTAATGAAAGAAAAACCCACAATGGTAACAGAAATAACTTTAATCTGACAAAAGTAATAATAAATAAAAATTCTACTAAAATGAACAAATGAAAGTCTGCTATTGCTTTTCAACTATGCTTCCAAAGAATTATTTAAAAAAATAAACTCATGAAACTGTCAAAACAAGTAATGCTCCTTATCATGCATGGAGGGTTTCACCCCAAATTCAGCACCCTGAGACTGCACAATAAGCACAAGGAAGGAGGCTGAGGACTCGTGAGTTTCAAAACCACTATGCTAGATGAAACAACAAAGATCCATACATCAGAAAGATGGCTACAAAGGATTATGTGCTTAGTGAGTACCTCAGGCAGAAGAACCTCCAGAAAGAAAATGAGCAAGAACAGGAACCATCATGGAAGGGCAGACCTCTGCACGTCATGTGCCACCAGCAGCCAGAAGTGGTTGATATAGAAAAATCCTACCAATGGCTGGACAAAGCTGGACTGACAGACAGCACAAAGGCACTAATCACAGCAGCACAGGAACAAGCTCTAGTTGTGAGGCAATAGCTGCCAGTGAAACCAGGCCACTAGCGTTAAGTGATGACGTGAATGCTCATAGAAGGAGCAGGTTAAATTCTGAAGTGTACAAGACTATTGAGTCTGCTCAGATTCAGCCAAATGCTGCAGAACTGATTGGACAGTCTTTTACAGTGTAAATGGATAATGACACCAAGCATACTGCAAAAGGAACACAGCAGCTTCTGAAGGCAAAGAAATGGGATATTCTTCAATGGACAAGTCACCTGATCTCAATTCAATAGAGGTGTGTGTGTGTGTGTGCGTGTGAGTGTGTGTGTGTGTGTGTGTGTGTGTGTGTGTGTGTGTGTGTGTGTGTGTGTGTGTGTGTGTCTTTATGCCAAAATATTCTAGTGTCAAATATTAGGCCATCTATCTGACAGCTGAAGCTTGGCTCAAACTGGGTCATGCAACAGGACAATGATTCCAGCTTTACAGTGCAAATGGATAATGACACAAAGCATACTGCAAAAGGAACACAGCAGCTTCTGAAGGCAAAGAAATGGGATATTCTTCAATGGACAAGTCAGTCACCTGATCCAACCCAATAGAGATCAATAGAGAATGGGTGAAACCAAAAATTATTAAGGTGTAGCAATGGTCCAGTCAGAGTCTCGATCTCAATTGTAATTCTGAGGCAGGACCTTAAGGGAGCTGTGCACAAATGATTGCCTGCAAACTTCAGTGTACTGAAGCAATGTTGTTAAGGAGAGTGGGCCACAATTCCTCCACAACAATGTGACGAATAAAGTCATATAGAAAACAGGTTAGGACTATTAAGTTATCATCGGTCAGTCTATGTCCCTACCCTCACCTGTGGTCATGAGCTTGGTTAGTGACCGAAAGAATAAGATCACAAATACAAGCAGCAGAAATGAGCTTCCTCCGATGGGTGGCTGGCCTCTCTCTTTGAGCCACTGCTCTTCCACGTTGAAAGGAGCCAGTTGAGATGGTTCGGGTATCTGATTAGGATGCCTCCTGGGCGCCTCTTTGGTGAGGTGCTCCAGGCATGTCCTACTGGCAGGAGGCCCCGGGGCAGACCCAGGACACGCTGGAGAGACTATATCTCTTGGCTGGCCTGGGAATGCCTTGGGGTCCACCCAGATGAGCTGGTGGAGGTGGCTGGGGAGAGGGAGGTCTGGGCTTCTCTGATTAGGCTGCTGCTCTGCAACCCGGCCCTGGATATGCAGAATAAGATGGATGGATGGATTATTCGTTGATTTTAGGGATGAAAGCATTTTTACTGCACTTTCATTTAAAAGTAATACTGCTTTCACATCTATGTTACATACCAGCTAATATACAATCCTTTGCATAAAAAAAAAATTGTCCTTTTACATAAAAATATGAATATAAAAAAGAATAAAATTATACCAAAACGTAACACAAACATTAAATCAATGGATAAGTTGGATTAGGTGGCAGTAAAGGATGCCAGACAGGCCTGGTGCACCAAAATGTATAGCAAGGGTGCATTGGGAATGCCTGGCAGAGGCCCCAGTACGTGAGATCTTCAACTCGAATTCCATCATAACTCCACTAGCATTCTGAGGGAGTCTGGGAATGCTGAGTTTGAATGGACTGTGTTTTACACCTCCATTGCCGAGGCTGCTGCACGGAGGTGCAGCTGCATGGTGATTGGTGCCTGTCATGTTGGTAATCACTGAACCAGATGGTGGATGCCGGAGGTTAAGGGAGCCATCAAGCTGAAGGAATCCTATCTGGCTTGGCTAACCTGTGGAATTTTGGAAGCAGCTGATGGGTACCAGCAGGCCAAGCAGAACCCAGCTGGTCCACATTACCAGCAATAAGATGGACTCATTCCCGGTGAGTGCCAGGGGTGCTCTTTGTTCATCAACGTGTCTTTTAGACCCAATTCCTACAAAACTGCTCATAGAAGTCCTACCAATAATTAATGCTTCAATCTTAAATATGATCAATCTATCTCAATTAATGGGCAACATACCACAGGCCTTTAAGGTGGCAGTAACTAAACTATTGCATAAAAAGTCGTCCCTTGACCCAACTGTTTTAGCTAATTAAAGAACAATCTCCAACCTTCCTTTTCTTTCAAAAATTCCTGGAAGAGTAGTTGTAAAACAGCTAACTAATCTTCTGCAGAGGAAGGGTTTATTTGAAGAGTTTCAGTCAGGTTTGCAAAATTTATCACAGTACAAAAACAGCTTCTTATGATCTTATGTCCTCTGACAGTGGTGTCGATTCATCTCTGTGCCATGTTTGATCCTGTTGACCATAATATTTTATTGCAGAGTTCATAGTAGTGCCCATGCTCTAATCTCTTAAGGTGACCAACCTGTAAACTGTAAAACGTTTAATCTGTACCGCCACTGTTGTGACTTGCTAAATAAGCCATACAGCATTGACCAGACTCTATCCACGAATGTGCTGCTGGTATTTTTAAGTGCAAAAAAACAAGCATTGGACTGTATTCCTAGTGATTCATGAATGGCATCACTGATGTCACTCCCAGTTCTGAACTCTGACTTTTGACACATTATTGGACCCAGGGATTTGAGTTATTTAGTTCCTTCTGTTTTGTTTATTAGTATAACCCTTTACGTTTTGTGGGCTTTTCATCAGCCAGAATAAAAATGCTCACCTTTTATTAAATGAAGTCTGCCTCACTGCACGTAAGCTTTCACCTCTATACACTCCACCATGACATTCATGATCTGATCACAAACTACTTCTGGGAAAAAGACACAAAGGTGAGTGAGATTTCAAATAGTCAAGAATAAGGCCACAGAATAAAACTATGCTCTGTTTTCCATGCAGTTTTATGGAGTTTGCTTAAAGAGTGACAGCATTTTAACATTTTAATAGCCACACAGTAAAGGTTTAGCTCAGGGCTATACAGATATTATTAAATAGCATGATCCAACCTTGGACTACTTTAACCAACAAATAATGCATCATTCATTATTTGATCTCTTCTAAGGCAGGTTCTGATTTATTATAGATGCAGTGTTTAAAGTGAAATGTTTGATTTATGTGTTAAATTAAAAATTTCCAAACATCCTTTGATTTTCCAAAGTATGCATACTTTGTTTCTTCATTCCTCATATTCAATGTCATTGTTGGCAGAAGAGGTTTCTGTTTGAACCCTGATTGGCCCTCGCTCCCAAGGTACTGCTGCAATGATAGTTATTAAGCAGCCCCTGTCTTAAATAATCAACATTCAGACAAAGATTCCCACACAAGCCAAGCACGACCACCTTCAGTGGCTTTTGCTATTAAGTGCCAGCACGTCATGTTGAAAGACCTTATCTTAAATATGAATTTAAATTCAGGATTACAGCTCTGAGGGTCTGTGAGGAAACTAACATTTTGACAGTGTTGATAATGTTTTATTACAGAAATTAGCCTGTTGTAGGTATTAAAAGTACTACACTGTAGTGGTTTGAATCATATCGATCTAAGACTCTAATTTGTTTGTGTAAATGAGGAGTCTTCTTCACACACTAAGGTTAATTATGGAGTTCCACAGGGTTCCGTGTTAGGAACTAGTTTGCATTATAAATGCATCCCTTAGGCAGTATTATTAGAAGGCATAGCATACATTTTCATTGCTATGCAGATGATGCCCAACCCTATCTATCCATGAAACCAGATGAAACACACCAATTAGTTAAACTACAGGAATGCCTTAAAGATATGAACACCTGGATGACCTCTTTCCTGTTTCTAAATGCAGATAAAACTGAGGTTACTATACTTTACAAATCTTAGCCATACAGTGTCTAATGAGATATCCACTGTGGATGGCATTACCTTGAATTATTTTTGATCAAGATATGTCCTTCAATGCACATATTAAACAAAAATGTAGGACTGCTTTTCTTTTTTGCGTTTGCATAAAATCTCTAAAATTAGAAAACATCCTGTCTCAGAGGGATGTTGAAAAGCTAAGCAATGCATTTATTACTTCTAGGCTGGAATATTGTGATTCATTATTGTCAGGTTGAAAAGTCCTTCATTTATCCAAAATGCTCCCGCTAGAGTACAGACAGTACCAAAGTGGCTTCTCTTCATTTGCTGCCTGTTAAATCAAGAATTTAATTTAAAATCCTTGTTCTCTCACACCAAGTCTTAAATATTGTGGCCCCATCCTATCTTAAAGACCCCATTGTACCATATCACCCTAATAGAGTACTTTGCTCTCAAACTGCAATCTTCCTTGAGGTTTCTAGGGAATTTCAGAGTAGAATGGGAGGCAAAGCCTTCAGTTTTCAGGCCCCTCTGCTGTGGAACCAGCTCCCAGTTTGGATTCAGGAGACAGACACCCTCTCTGTTTTTAAGATTAAGCTTAAAACTTTCTTTTTTGAGGAAGAACGGCTGTCCGGGGCGTCCCATGAGTGTTTCTTCTTCACTTACCTCTTTTTACTCACTATGTCTTTATACACCACTCTGCATTTAATCTTAAGTTATTATTAATCTCTGGCTCTCTTCCACAGTGTGTCTTTTGTCCTGTCTCCCTCCCCTCACCCCCAACTGTTCACAGCACATGGCTGACCCTCCCTGACCCTAAAAAAAAGGACCTTTTCCTTCCCACCGTTGCCATGTGCTTGCTTATAATGGGTTGTACGATTGTTGAGATTTTTCTGTATTATCATAGGGTCTTTACCTTACAGTATAAAATGCCTTGAGGTGACTGTTCTGATTTGGCAATAACATTTAACTGAATTGAAAGTGAAAGTGAAGCCAGAAAACAGAAAATGTCATACCGTGAACAGATTTTTTATTGTATATTCTGCTAAAACATGCCATCTGGTATATGTGAATGTTATAATCCCAAAAACCACTTTATCCAGGTCACAAAAAGTCAAATCAATAGAATGTATGTATGTAAAAGATAGACCTCGATGTCACCTACTGGTTTGTAAATATGGCCAGAAGTTATATTCAGATGAGACAGTGGAGTGCAAAATTATCAGCTAACGGTAGCAAGCTCAGTTTGAAAGGTGCATCCATAAACAGTAAGGCTACAATGCACAAAGTTAATTAGGGCAAACTAATAGACTTAAAGAAAATGAGGCCTAGCAGAAAGCTCCCAGCATCAACATGCTTGTCGATCAACATGGTCAGACTCCTAACATTAAGCCTAAACATGCAGTAGTCTCGCCACTGAGAGAGAGAGTGTTTTCTGCTCTGCTAAAGGTGGATATTTTAACATGAGAGCACAGCAGGAACTGACTCACTTTTGGAGTCAGCTTTAGGTGGCCTTTGAGGAACTGCATGTTGGCTTCATGTTTGAACTCCGGAGGTTCAAACTTTTATCAATAATGCTAAAGAATAGAGCTTAAGATGCTTTTCTATTATAAATGGTTATTAACTGAAAATATTTATTCAGTTATTGGCAGTTAAAAGTGCTCAGGAAAAATTAAGCAAAATACTGGCATCAACTTGTGTTTAGGGAACTTTTGATGGGTCGTTTTCCCCTATAACTTATCACTTTTCACAGGCAAATCAATTTAGAAATGATGTTATAAGTAATTTAAGAAGAAATATATATTGAAGAGATCTTTGTGAGATACTTAAGAATATTCCATTAGTAATCAAGCAAGATGCTGCTCAAAACATCTGTTAGTAACTGTTTGGCTTCCAGTCAGAGCATTTGCAGTTCTCTCCTTTGTAATAATAATGTGTAAAATCATCTCTAGCACTCAGCTTGTGTGAGAAAAGTTGACATTTCACTTTGCTGAAGTTGTAGATCTTGAAGCTCAAACCAATTGCCAGTTTTGGCTTGGTGCCATTTATAAAAGAGTGACAATAAAAGCGTAGTTACTAGCCTTTTGCTAGTTGGGCAGGACATCACACGTGTGTTACATGTCTCATGGTGTATAATAAATTATAAGGGAAGTGCACGTGGCATCACCAGAAAGTGAAACTGTTTAATGGATGCAAATAAAATTTGAAGGAAAAGGCAGAACTGTCATAGCTAAGATTTTAAAACTGCTTTCACAAATGTAAAGACAATAAGTATATTTAGATATCAGTTCTTCAACTCTTGTTTTGTGTCTTGTTTTGTAGCCGGAAGCCATTTTATTAATAAAATTGAACCTGCAACAAGGCAATGTTGTGTGAGACACAGATAATGTTGTTAGGCTCTCAGTGACAGAACCTCGGTGTTACTCTAACCAAGGCTATTTGGCTGGCTGCCTTTTGAAAGCGTCATCTATTGAAGCAAAGTTTCGCTGAGGAATGTTTTGTGCCGATTATTCATGGAGTTAAGACCTTTTCTTTGGCTCAGATTGAAATCCTTCTTGACATCATCCCCTTCCTAATTGTAAAGCCCCCCTCCCCACTTTCTTCCCCTTTTGCCATTTCCACAAAATAAACAGCATCCAGATTTTATCTGGGATTTGCATGGTTACCATTTTGTTAATGGCAGGCTGGCCTCTTGATGGGAGGAGGAGCATTTTTGAGGGGCACAGTTTCGTTGTCGTAGCAACATTGTTGAGGGGTGAATGCAGCAGATGTCCCAGTAATCCATCAGCCAGCAGCTCCACACTCCCACTGCTTACTGAGGAACAACACTGAGACACCCTCTGCACTGCATCACGGCTGTCAGTAATACACACTTCGCTCCAATAGAAGCACAAAGTTTGAAATATGTGTATTACACACAAAATTATTTCCTGCTGTTAATTCTGCAACATTAATTTATCAAAAACAGATAAAGATGGATCCTATAGAGACAAAAGGAAAGCACATTTTCTGAGTTTTGATCCTCAATTGATATCTCGTTAATGTCTCATTTGTAATCGAAAGAGGCAGACTTGAAACATCATCTTGGAGAGTGTCATGTAGTTTAATCCACATGGATGGAATCTGCTCAGTATTTGTCAGAATATTTATCCCTAGCATTTTGTGTACTTTATTTATATTGTATTATATTTTGGCTAGGTTGGGCTGAAACTATTGCATGCAGGTGGCTATCGTAGATAAACCAACACTTATCACGCAACATGTTCCAAAAAATTACATTTCCAGCAACTAAATTGCATTTTAAAGTATTTTTCAAGTGGACAGCAGGTGTATGACACATTCATATTGGAGTTTGTGAAATTTCAATGAAGAAAATCAACGTAAAATTTTTAAATTAAATTTTCCTCAGTCACACAGGTCTGGAGAGCACTCGACAACTCCCTGACAAGCTGTGATTCCCAGGAAAACATGTATATTTCCTAAGTGGTTGGTTGCTTGAGATTGTGAAAAGACAGTGTTACACCAAAAACCCTGTGGTTGCTTTGGTCACTGGTAGACTGCCATGGTTGCCCATAGTTTGTATGAAATGTGCTGACTTGTCTGTATACACTTGCAAAATTGGAAACAGTTGAAAAAGTGCAACCCAAACTTGACCCAAACATTTGCCTTCACAGTAAAAGTCGGGCTAATATCTAATTTCAAAAGTAGACACTTTTATTTTGAAGGTGTACAGCCTCCATTTCCAGTTCGAGTTGCACTTGTTCGTCAATATAGCTTGGATAATAAGCAGCGAGTGTTTGCAGACAAAGTCAGTCTTCCATGCAAACTACTGGCAACCGTGTTCAAAAAACAGCAGCGCTTGTTCCTGTAATCACCATTAAAACCTTTACTGGGAAAAAGCTGGAGGAGTTCTTCATCAAACCACCTGCTCAACAAGCTCCAACCTGAAGAAAAGAGAACTTTGTAGCTGCTCCCATCCACCGTCGTTTGCTTTACACTGCAAAACATCCACAGTAAAGCTGCAGATGGGTCTGTTAGGTTGGACGCTGAATTATTATTAATATAAATTTTTAACATCGTCACCATCTGAACTTCTGTTTTCTGCAATGGGAAATTTTGCATCAAAGTGCAGAGCAAACCTCTTAAAGTCTCACACACACACACACACACATACATGCACACACACACACACACACAATTTAAATGATTAAGTAATTTATTATAAGAAAGAGATAAAAATAACATTTCATATTTAAGGTACAAGCGTGTCCCGTTTTATATTTGCAAACCTTACAGAGTGACAACAAGAGAGTTTTCATTTTATGCAAGAGCCAGAAGATAAGGAACAACAAGTCTGAGCACTATGGCGGACAGTGAAATCTCTCACTTCCCAACAAGCAATTTAGTTTAACATTATGCAAATGAGTAGTGGTAAAATCAACTTTACTCATTTCAAGGCTAGTTGTGCTAACTTTGTTCTATTCCACTGTAAAGTTTCTACCATACTTTTCTATCTGTTGGTTATTCTTACTGAAGAATAAGAGAGTATGTGCCCCTGTCTGGTTATTGCTATAAATCATCAAAGTGGTATCAGGGGTCAAAATCCTTCCTAGTGAGCTTTTTTGTTCATGCATTTTTAATTTTTTTGTTCTTATTTTAATTGTTTAGACATAAAGGGTGATCACTGTAAGGTATAGTTGTAATACAAGTTAATCAATCCGTGCAGATAGACACTGCTGTTATGATGGGATGCACAGCATTTTTTGCATCTACGTTAGATCAGTGTCATTATTATTTTATTTAGTTGGATACATCTGGATCATGTGAAAACTAACATGTGATTTAAGGTGGCAATGCAAAGCGTGGTTTTCGCCTTCACAACAATTGCAAGATGGCTAAACTTTTCAAAAATAATTATGTGTCTGAAAAATTAAGCCAAAGTGGAACTGCCTTAAATAGGCATTCATTCTAATGTTCAGTAGACAATAACTTCTTGCAAAATAATTGTGTAGAAGTCTATGGGAAGATGATTCTACCGTGAAGTTGTTCTATGACCTCAGTAAACATTTTCCTGCTCAGTTTACATTCACAAATGCTAATTTTGAATTTTAAATGCAGTATCAAATTCATTTTGTAAATGAATATAATGTTCCTAATAAGAGTCAAGTTGCTGTCATATCTCATCATGGGCATGAATGTCATGGTAATTTTGGGCTTTTAATGATTTCCTTGACGTGTTCTTTATCCAGGGTAGAATGATAGTATAGCGTACATCTTTAAAAATGGCTTTAAAAATAAGAATTAGGGGTGCAAGTTTGAATTTGCTGTAATTTAGATTTTCTTTATGCCACAAATGGTAAAACTTATACATAGAGGTTCAAATATATACATACAGAACCTACTAGTATCTGGTTAAATGTCCCTTAGCAATTTGCGCCTTGACCAGACACGTTTGGTAGACATCAACATGTTTCTGGTATAATTTTACGTGTGTTTGGTACCATTGTCCTGTTGAAGCCCAATTATGCGAGTTTCAATCACCTAGCTGTTGATATGAGGTGAAGGTAAAGAATTTGCAGGTAGTCCTCCTTCTTCTTTAATCCATCTACTTTGTGCCAGCATGTACCAGCATCACTGGCAGCAACACAGCCCAGGGCATGATGCTACCACCACCATGCTGGGTTTGCCATTTTTTTCTCATCTGACCATAAAACTTTTCTCCAGAAGGCATTTGGCTCATCCAGGTGGGCAGCTGCAAATTTAACCACAATTGTATGTTGACAGAGTCCCTACAGTCTGATCTGCCCATCCCTTATCACATCCAGTTTCAAAACACCAAGATCACAATTGCCAAAATGCTCCAATGGGACTTCTCTAACCAGTGTGTGACAGCATGGTGACTACTTCCATTTTGCAATGCAATTGCAGGTGGTAACCTCATTTGCCAGAAGAAGACGGGAAGTATTAATTGTATTTCTTCTGCTTTTTTCCCCTCTGAATTTTAAAAGGGTAAAAAAATACAAGCACTTTCAATCTATAGGAAGTTGTGACAGGACAATTGCTTAGCAAACAATTCATACCCAATGAAAAAACGTGTTAATGTGATAATTGAGTCTATAGTATATTTCTACTGTACGTACCCACAGATGCTCGCTCTTTCTCTCTCTCTCTCTCTCTCTCTCTCTCTCTCTCTCTCTCTCTCTCTCACACACACACACACACACACACACTATAAAATATACACACACACAA
>VUQJ01042347.1:0-15420 GCA_015108635.1 Andinoacara biseriatus
GATGAAAATATTTGAGAAACTAGTGAGAAATTAAATCTTTTGTGCCACTGAGACAAAATTAGACCCCCTCCAATTTGCCTATAGGACAGGTAGGGGTGTGATGAGGATGCTGTGTGCACTTTGCTCCACAAGGTGCTTAAGCATCTGAATGGTGCACATACTTTTTCTCGTTTGCTTTTTATAGATTTTTCTTCTGCTTTTAACTGCATTCAGCCTCATATCTTAGCGAGACGTCTTATTCGTACATATAATCTTGATTCTGGTCTGGTATTTTGGCTTATGGATTTTTTAACAGATAGACCACAGAGAGTGCGAGTCAACAGCATTTGATCAGATTTGCTTTTATCCTCCACTGGTTCCCCTCAAGGATGTGTCCTCTCTCCACTTTTATTTGTTCTATACACAAATGAGTGTCAAAGAGACTATCAAAAGAGACACATAATTAAATATGCAGATGACTCCTTGATCATTTCCCTGCTTCATGATGCAGATTCTGTTGTGGATGATTTCGTAACGTGGAGTGGGAATTCCTTCCTGGACATAAATGCTTAAAAAACAAAGGAAATGATCATAGACTTTCGTCGGAAAACCTCATCCTTACCTGTTGTTCAGATTCATGGCCAGGAAATAGAGGTAGTGGAGAAATACAAATATTTGGGCACTATACTGGACAACAAACTGTCATTTGATGCGACTACAGATGCCATCTGTGCAAAGGCTCGTCAGCGCATGTATTTGTATCGGAAACTTAAGGGTTTTAACGTGTATAACATTTTTATGAAAATGTTTTACTCTTGTTTTATTGAGTCTGTTTTAACTTTTTCTTTATTCTGTTGGTTTGGTTGTCTGAGCCTCAAGAACAAGAGAAGGTTAGAGGATGTGGTGAAGCTGTGTAGCAAGGTGGCAAATATAAGCCTTAATGATCTTCCCCTTCTGTACAGGGTTCGAGCCACCCAGAAGGCAGAGGTGATAATACTCACCCCCTTTCCTCAAAGTATAAGTTATTACCTTTAGGAAGGAGGTACTCTCTGCACCAATGTAGAGCGAACAGATTTAAATTCTCTTTTATTCCCATCACTATTAATTTTAAAAATTCTTTTAGATGATTATGTTCCTGGTTGTATGTGTTGTATGGTTGACTGTTTTATAGATTATTTATTGTTGCTGTTGGCGGCAAAGCAAATTGCCCTCGGGGATAATAAAGTACTTTGATTGATTGATTGACTGAGACATAACAGTGCAGATGCAGTGTGTACAGTTTTTTACACTGCTCTGACTGAGAAAGATCCTCACTTTAAATTCTATGTTGTTTTTCGATGTTCCCCTGTCCAAGTTGCATATTCTTTATTTACACTGTCGGGTGGTGTAATGTCCATTTGTCCTCCTTCATCTGGTTCAAATATACATGGCCCACTTTCTTTCTTTTTAAATAAAAGGGTCATTACATCTCAAATTAACATGGGGCTTCTGCTTAACCATTTCCAATTTACATAAAAATGTTATGGTGCACATTTTTGACAAAGATTGTTGTGAAATTTTAGCCTCATATATTAACAAATGTACTTTTTGAAAACTAATATATCAGCATGTTCAGTTTGAACATGAATATCATAAAACTTTTAAAGATGAAAGCCAGAAATGTTTACTCCTACATATATAAAATTGAAAAAAAAGTTTATCACATAACCTGGCTAAGTGGAGTGGTACTCGTGGTGTTATCTAGCAGATGTTGGAGTAAAAAGATTCATTATGGTGACATCTGCTATAACTGCCATAAGCCAGGGGGTTTCCCTGTGACATGTGCACCTTAAGCATGTGACTGTGGTGTAGTGTAACTAATGGGTGCTCTTTCGCAACCTAGTGTTTTCATTACGTAAAGCACATAATGTCGCTACAAGAATTGGCACTATGAGTCAATCTGCGGGGAATTCAGTGGCAGAAATCTTAAATATTGCGTAGCTAAATAACACCCTGGTCCATGTACTGGCCAACAGAAGTGTTCCGTGTTGTACTACTGATGAAGATTTTTATTCAGTGAATCTCTCAGGTCAGACAGCTCCTGCGTATCAAACTAACACTACAGTTTTTCTCAGTTGTTTACACACATTTTCTGAAAGCATGCCTCATACTCTCAGAATTCTACACACATGGCTTTTATTAATGGCCTGCGGGTAAACTGCGCTCCCACCACGTATACTATAAATCCCACAATGCACTGCAACAGCTGCAGGTCAAGACCTGTGCGCTTAATCATTTTCTGTGTTGCCAACAATGATACACAGATCAGTGATCAGTGGATAAAAACAGCAGTCACCACTTTTTACAGTGACATTTAATCTGCCTGACCCCCCAAAATGGCCAAATGAAACATGGTAAATGGATTTTTCCAAACAGGCAAGACAGAGACAAGGGCCTAATTCATGTACTTATAAAATACAAGACTTCTATTACAGGCTTTCTTCTATCATTTCTATTTCTTTATTTCTTTATAATTTCTATAATTTCTTCTATAATTTATCTGTTTTATGATTCACCATCTAGTTAAGAAAATTATTAGAAGTTCCCTTATTTTTCTTGTTATGATCTGTCATATTGTTACTACAGCACACAGTGTCAGAACAGTGACCTGTTAGTAACTTAAGCTAACCTGACTATTTAAAAGCCTCCTCTTGACACACTGACATAACTTACCGACTGTCTTTTAACCACTTTGAAAAAGCTTTTTATCATTCCGCCATGTTGGACGTGAACATTCTACCATTCTGTCATTGTTAAAATGAACATTCCACCATGTTTCCACTTTAGATGTGAACATTCTACAATGTTGCCACGGTTGACAAGAACATTCTGCCCGGTTACCATGGTGAACGTGAACATTTTTATCCTTCTCCCTCTTCCATTTTTTTTTTTGTTGCAGCTGTGTTACAAAGAAATGCATATAAACACATTAGTAGGTGATAAAACTTTGCAATGAGGAGATATTTACTTTCACAGGGACATCCTCCTCATGTTATTATGGTCTGTCTTCTTTTGTGATTTCCTCCCACAGACAGGTTGAGCAGTGACACTGGATGAAAGAGAAAGACAAAAGCAGAACGCATCAGAGCAACAATGACAAAAATAAGGTGACAGAGTGCATTTTAAAGAGGATCAGATGACAAATTATGACAAATTACACAGTCTGTTAATCCAAGACAAATCATATTGATTTTCCAAAAACTTGTGAGAACCATTTCTGCAGATATTTTTGCCAGAGTGAGACAGAAATGACAACAACCTTCATTTTGTCACAGGTTGGGGCGATGTCACTTATTTTGCTGCTCTCTCTCCTCACATGATACCCTCACGGAGGCATTAGAGGTGGACATCATTTTCCTACTGGAAAGCTGTAGCATAGACGCTGCTTACCTCTGTCTTGGTAACAGCTCGCAGTTCTGTGCGATCTTCATCAGCCACATGCTGATCTTTCTCCTCTCTCACAGTTCTCTTCTTAATATCGTTTATGTCCATGTAATAATATAGAAACATTTACTGATAACTTATTTTCTGATTTACTGAACAAATGATAATTTAGATACTCATAAATATGTGGAATCATGTGTCACTGTATGGAGTATGATTTTTCATATTACTGTATTTTAAAAAAAAATGCTTGACAAAATGCACCATAATTATGATTCGCAAGAGTAACAATGAATTACTTTATAGCTGGAATTATTTGACTTAAATCTGTTCTGCTAGAGTTTTTTTTCCTTCCTAAAAAGGAGTTTTTCCTCTTTAAAGTAACTTTCACAAAAGCTGCTCAAAGTGACATTTATCAAATTAGTATAGGCTTAAACTAAAGATGACTTGCTGTATGTTGTGCTATGAATAGAGAAAAATTGCAGATGCAACACAATCAAAGACTGCTAGTTTGTTTTCAATGCTTAAGTGTTATTTAAAAAAATGTCTATATATTATTTGTCCACTTATGGGACTCCTTTTACTCTCTTGTTTCCACTGTAATATACACATATAACCTACGCTTATGCAACCATTTAAATTTCCATCCACTTTCTTTCGCTTATCAGGGGCTGGGTTGCTGGCGCAGCAGCCAAAGTAGAGAAGCCCAAGCCTCCCTCTACCCAGCCACCTCTTTCAGCTCATCCAGGGGACCCCAAGGCGTTCCCAGGCCAGTCGAAAGATATAATCTCTCCAGCGTGTCCTGGGTCTGCTCCTGGGCCTCCTCGTGGTGGGACAGGAGGCGCATAGGAGACATCCTCTTCAGATGCCCGAACCACCTCACCTGGCTCCTTTCAATGTCCAGGAACAATGACTCTACTCTGAGCCCCTCCTGAATTGCTGCACTCATCTCCCCATCTCTAAGGGAGAGCTCATGTTCAATTTCTAAATCCCAGTATACAGATATTTCGGGTATAATATTTAATTCAGTTTTATTTATATAGCACCAAATCACAACAGTCGCCTCAAGAAGCTTTATAGTGTAAGGTAAATACTCTACAATAATTACAGAGGAAACCAAACAGTCAAAACAACCCCCTATGAGCAAGCAGTTGGCGACAGTGGGAAGGAAAAACTCCCTTTTAACAGGAAGAAACCTCCAGCAGAACAAAGAGCTCTGAGAGGGGCAGTCTTCTGTCATGATTATTTGGGGCTGAGGGGAGAGCGACGGGACAACAGGACATGGATATTTCAGTAGTTTGTTCAAATGGTGGATTTATGCAATTTTAGAAGATTTTTGACTATTTTATTTATAAAATTTATATTTTTATGATGCATCACTGTGAAGAAAAATTGTAAATATGTTAGGAGAAGAAACGCACAATGCACAACGATAATGCCATTTGAAGAAAAGCAAAATCCACTTTGGTATATGTTTCTAAAGCGCTTACTGCATTAATAATTTGTTTGTTATAACTCAAATTGATAAACCCAACTAACTTTTTTAGACTTACCATCAAAAGTTATCTGCAAACAGTGGTGCTCATGGTTAGCTGTATTTACACCACAAAAGTTAGTAAAAGCACGCACGCCCATATAATCACTCCAGGACCAAGAAGGATTCTGTTAAGAAAAAATTAATTAATGAATTTGTATCCATCGAAAATAAAATTGTTTCACAAACTGTTAGTCATCGCATTAGTTACCTCTGGAGTGTTATGTCCTCCAACCCAAAATTGTCCATGATTATATCCAGAACGCTGCAGCGCCTTACGTATCTCCTCAGCTTGAAGATCATTATACACAGACGTAAGATGTCCTCCACGAGACCCACAGTTTTCCTATTGTGGAGATAAACAAACAGCATGGAGCGACCAAGAAAATTTACGTTAGTAATGCACAACAAGTTTGCAGAGTTTATTTAATTATAATTAAAGAAAAGAAAAGAGCATCCTTGTTACCTTGGCCTCCTCCCAAGTCATTTTTGTGGAAACAAAGAGGAGACACTGTTGACTGTGCATACTCCAACCATTTAGGCACCGCGGAGCCCAGCCACCGAACAGGCCCTCTGAAGACAAATGCAGGAGAAAAGTTGATACTGCTTTGCCAGTGCAGCGTTTATCTGCAGTTACTCTTCATTTTACAGCTTTTGGGCATATCTAAATATCTAAAATTAATTAATATTCTTTTAAACCAACGTGGCACAAATGATGGCATTCCCCAAATGTCTACATCTGCATGAACTGAAAGTTTTGTTGGTTGCAGTTATTACTGTGCTGTTTTGATTATTTAGAAGTGAATCTTAAAGGTATTCACAACATAGAATTTAATGCTCAAATGCTTCTGCCTTTAAATACTCACAAAAAGCCTGGATGAGAGCCATCATAGTGCACACGAGCAGAGACACAGTCAGCTTCTTCATGGTGGAGATGTAAAATGTGAGAATAACCTTTAATAAAGACGTAAAGACATGTAGCATTTGCAGCGAGATTACAACCAGTGCTGAGAGTATTAATTTGGCATTTAAAAAAAAAACTGTTGAAGCATTACCTTCTGTTCGTACTTCTCTATGTCAGTCTGCAAACTTCCTGTGTGGAGAACTGAAGACAGTTGGTCTTATATTGATTCACTGGTATGAAAAGCAAAAAAGAGGTCATACAGAGTTATCAGACACAAAAGAAATGCAAACATCAGTTTAGCCTGAAAAATGACCCAGGGATTTTATTGGCTCAACACCTTCATCCTGTTTCAGCAGACTGCCTGGTTGTAATCTGACATTTCTTCAGAACAAGCAAAGTAAACTTTCAATGTTTATTTAGTAAAATAATTTAATACATTTATGTTTGAGTATGAGACTGGACTTCACACTCATCCACACAAAGGCTTCACTGTTCAATCCTGTGAGGTCTTGTTCATTGTTGGTGATGTCCTTGATTCTGACCCTATTCTATGAAAATATGTAATTTCAACTTTACTTTTTTGTTCTCCAAATGTTAGTAATCAGAGGGAGCGTGGGTGGGATGAAGGTCAAGGTTGAGGTCAAGGTCTTCTGGGCAGTTCTCAGATGTTTGGGGCCCCGGGGCCCTGCCCTCAGCTTATGCTGGTATGGCCGGCCTCTAGCAGGGTTGGCTGCCACAACAACTGCAATCAGAGGTCGAGAAAATGGACACATTTATCTAAAGTTATCTATAAACTCACACAATCTTTTTCAGCTAGGCTACCACAAATGCAGCATTTCTGTAGATGGCAATAGTAGTTCAGGGAGAAGGTGGAGGAGCTCGATTTTTTTTTTTCACAGTTATCTCTCTTGTACTGATGCGACATTATAACAAATATGTAAAAAAAACAGGTTTTATTATGAAAGTTACATATGGCAACTTTAATCTGTATAAGAGAGAAACTTGTAGCTTTAGTTGTTACTGTCGATGAGTGTTTGCCATTTTTTCTGTTTTACACATTTAGCTATGTGGTTTTGAAATAGCACCCATATTTACAAAGATTGCTGTTGGTTTAAAACAACATAACTTTATGTATTGTTTATGAAAGGCAGAGAAACGCACCATTGTGATGAACTATGAATAACTGTTTTACATTCTGTGATAAATGATGGACGTCATCCAGGACTATTAAAGTACATGTATCATGCTATTAAATCCTTCCTTTTCATATATAAATCATTCACTTGTGGTCTATATAAAGTAGAACTGCAACGCTTCGGTCTGAATTCCTCGTTATTGTAGCTCCACAGACCCCCCTTCTGACACCCGTCTTAACGCAGAGCGTTCAACTCCACCCCGTACGGCCAGTATTGTAGTTTGATAGCAGCGATACGATTAGCTACCAGCAGAGAAACGTTACAATATGAATGATGAAACCAAAGCTTTGACAGAGGAGTTAGCTAGCCAGCATCAAGAATGTCACCGAATGTCACTGAATCCCTAGACAAAAACAGCAAACACAAAGCCAAATAATGTTATTCAAAACATGCAGTAGTTATATCCCCAAGGAGCTAAATACTAGCACACAACACTAACAGAAGCAGAAGGCAATGCTACTACTATCAAAACAATGGCCAGGACGTCATATCAACACACAAAATTTATGTCTAAAATATACATTTTAAAATATTTGTTGCCATTTAGTGTTATTTGAAGCTTACTGCTTTTCTGTGTCCGTGGTTTCTGTATAGAGAAGGATCTGACCTTCAATCAGATGAAGTCTTTCAGCAAATCCCGCTTTATACTGACGGAGGTTGCTGAAGCACTCGTCCTTGAAGTGCTTGGCACAAACATGGAGGACTTTCCCCACTGATGTGGGTACATTTCCCAGAAATATAAAATTAAACCAGGCACTTCGAAGAGGCTCTGATGTCGGGGGGTGATGTACTGTAAGGAATTGTGTGGGTTACCACACTCAACAATCGAACATTTTGAGATACCTACGTGCAACTGCAGCATAACTGAACTGGACTACAAAATCGCTGCGAGAAAAAAAAATGGCGGATTCACGAGATTGGTTTGCCCAATCTCCTTATTTAGAAGTTCCACAGCAAATACTGTGATGTAACAGATAAGAAAACATAACAGTGAACAGAGAAAACTGAACAGACTGAAAATTATGACCCAAAAAGAATATAAAGATATCTATGCAGCACCAGGAGCGAATTCAAGAGATTCAAAGCTTTACTGTCATCTGCACAGTGTAGAGAAATTGTTTCTCTGTACAATTAAATTTTTACTTTGCTGCCCACACTGGATGTCACAATACCAAAATAGATAAATAGATAGATAAATAAAATTAGCATGCAATAAAAATAAATATGTATAACTCTTGAAGAATAGTTTATGTACATTGTGCATATATCCTGTGTTGCAGCAGTCCGTGGTACAAATGGTCTGTATGCAGACAGATAAACAGTGACAAGTGCAGTAGTGTCTATGAGGAGTAAAATTACTCTGTTTAGGAGTCTAATGGCTGTGGGAAAGAAAGAGTTTTTTATTCTGGTAGACCTGCAGTTCACACTTCTGTACCTCCGGCCATAGAAGTGTAAATAATCCGTGTTGGGGGTGGGTGGGGACTTTTATGATGGAGGCAGCTCTCCTGTGGACTCTGCGATGGTAGATGCTCTGCAGAGAGGGTTGTGCAGTCCCGGTGACTTATGTGGCAGATTTTACCACGCTTTGCAGGGGTTTGTGGTCCTTCAAAGTAGCGCTGCCGTACCACACAGTGATGCAGCTGGTCAGGATGGATTTGATGATGCAGCTGTAGAAGTTTCTGTGGATTTTGGGTGACATGCCAAATTTTCTCATCCTTCTCAGAAAGTACAGCCGCTGCTGAGCCCTCTTCAGCACCTGTGGGGTGTTCAGTGTCTAGAAGAGGTCATCACTAATGTGGACCCCCAGTTACTTAAAGCTCCTCACCCTCTCCACCTCAAGATCTTGGATAAACAGTGGTCGATGAGGTCTCCACTCCTTCCTCATGTCCACTATCATGTTGTCCACACACCATGTAACCAGACTGTTCACCTCCCTCCCGTAGGCTGCCTCATCTACACCATTGATACGGCCTATTACAGCGGTGTCATCTGCAAACTTTAGGAGAATGTTGTCGGGGTGTGAGGCGACATAGTCGTAGGTGAACAGCGTGTAGAGGATAGGGCTGACGACACAGCCCTGCGGGGTGCCGATGTTAGTGGTGATGCTGGCTGAGGTCCTGTTTCCAATCCTGACAGACTGGGGCCTGCCAGTCAGGAAGTTCAAGAGCCAGTCACAGAATACATTTAAATTTCCTGCACTGCTAGACACTCAAAGTACACAACAAAATGTATTTAAGGTGTAAAACTATGAATTTTGCATGATAAGTCTCCTTTAAATAAAGATGGTAACATTTATTTCAGCTCTGAGTTTTTAATATCTAGGTGTTTTTATGGGAATGTGGATCTTTCAAATCAATTTGAGAAGTGATTTTGATCATGTTTCACATTTTATTGTGTCATGTAGCGTGGGGAACTGGTCTCGGTCTGGACCTGGTCTTGGCCTCCCTGAGTCTTGGTCTCGGACCCTAAAAGTCTTGGTCTTGTCTTGGTCTTAATACACTCTGGTCTTGGTCTTGACTTGGTCTTAGGTTAGGTGGTCTTAACTACAACACTGGCACTGTGTTTCAAGATGGATCAAATAAAGCTCTTTAGACAGCCCATGGCTAGATCTAGAACAAGCAAAAAAGTAAAAATCTCTGACTTACCTTTCATTAGCTCCAGTATTAAACATCATAACTGCTTTAAAAGACTTAACATAAATACCTTTCTGACAGCTTGGTGGGATTTTTTTTAAAGATAACCAAGTCTTTACTTATCCCATGTAAACTGGCACCCATTTGGGACAATCCAGATATATGTCAGAAAGAAAGTACTAAATTTTTCAGCATGGCAATAGAAAGGAATAAAGAATTTAGAATATGGTATTCAAGATAGAACCTTTATTTCATTTCAAGGACTTATTTCAAAATATGAAATTGGCAAAAGCACAGTTCTTGAATATTAGCGATTGAGGTCCATCATACAGGAAAACAGAGCCGTCCCGAGGCATAGGCGACACATAGGGGCCCCCTGACCACCAGGCTCACCCACATTTATCATGAAACATTTTTTGTTTTTTGTTTTTTACATAATGCCGGTAACCTAAAAGAAAGAAGACTATTCCAACTGTCCAGACTTGTACACTTATAACAACACTAATTTAATGAGTAGGCTACACTGATTTCCTGGGTCAGCGTGCATTCAGATAACTTGGGCAGGCATCAGCATCAGCAGTTGTGACTTGATGGTCCATCAGTTGCAGTCATTTCTGGATAGGCTACAGAAATGTGACAGAAAAGACCTGTCCCTCTGGAGGAGAGAGGAGGAAAAAGAGACGATTAGAGAAAAAAAGACAAAGGTATGTTTCCATGAGCAATTACAATATGTTTTTTTGTAACCAACTCCAAACGTTATCGGCTAGGTATGGTATTTATCATGTCGCTATATCTCTATAAACAATCAGGCTGTGTGTTCATAGTTAATTTTTATTTCTATTGTTATTGTTACTTTTTAATTCCTAGTTCTAGTTTTAATTTTTTTTCTATTTTTGGTAATTCCTATTGGTTTCATTGTTTCCATCCTCAGGCTTCTTAGTTTATTTTTCTGAGTTCTGTTCTTGGCTGTTGTTCACTTTCTATTCTATAATCCTCTTTGAGTTCTCAGGCTTCGCGTGTTCCCAGTTCTGTTTGGTGATTTATTGTTTCTGGTTTATTATCCTGTTAAGTGGATTTAGTCTCAGTCTCTGTTCCTTGTGCTGTAGTTAAAGGCCTCTTCTTGGGTCTAGTTAACATTGTGATCTTATAACAGCGTAATAACATATTTCCTGCAATTCCCGCAGTTCATGCACTTATAATTGTCTTACCATGTGTATCATACTGAAATACAGATTTATGATATCACACAATTAGGGGATGTCCTGGAGATATAAAGGTCTGGATGACCTCTAATTTCCTGCTTCTAAATTCAGATAAAACTGGAGTTATAGGAGTTATGGAGTTATTGCTCATAGGGGGTCGTTTTTACTCTTGGGTTTTCTCTGTATTACTGTAGGGTCTTACAAAGTGCATTAGGCAGCTGTTGTCATCTGGTGCTATATAAATAGAATTTAATTGAATTATCTCTCTTCTTACAATTTTCTTCCTGCCTGTTAGACCTGGCAGTTATATGCTGTGGACAAAAATAGAAATGAACAAATAAATAAAAATATGAACATAATTTACTGAATTTTAGCATTTACATTAAATATGATCAAGACTTTAAATTAGTTATAATGTTTTTCAATATTTGCTGATAGTGTTGTCTACAGCTGTAAAGTAGGTGGAATCATACCTCACATACTGTATGGAGTATGATTTGTCATATTCTGTGAATAAAAAAATTTTGCTTGGCAAAGTACACCATAATTAGTTCGCAAGAGTAATACTGAATTACATTACATCTAGAATTATTTGATTTAAGTCTGTTATACTGGAGGGTTTGTTTTTTGTTCTTCCTAAAAAGGAGTTTTTCCTCATCACAGTCACTTTAACAAGAGCTGCTCAAGGAAAATTTATCGGCTTCAAATGTATCCGGTCTTTAAGTGGTGATGTAGAATTCCATTTCTACATCTCCCGTGCTCAATATGCAGTAATGCTGTGTCCCTCGTTGTTTTGACAGATCCGAATGTAATAGTGAACAGTCACTGGGCTTCCAATGCTGTCCATTTAAGGGCATCTGGACCCGGAAATAATGTCGGACTTAAACTAAAGGCTTAGACTAAAGATGACTTACTGTATGTTTTGTTATGAATATACTAGAAGTATAGCTGTAACACAATCAAAAACCGCAAGTTTCTTTCAAATGCTTAAGTATTTTAATTTGCATAAGAATAGGAATTGCAGTTCACTCGATAAAATAAAGGTATGCAGAAAACATTATTTAAATTTTAAACACTTCAGAAAAGGAAACTCCATTGCAGTTCCATGAATGTGATGCCTGATACCTTATGTTACAGCACAAGAACAGAATTACAGACAATGACACAATGGCACAGAGACACATCAGTGTTTTTAATTGATAAGGTATAGGACTGCATTAGTTGAGAGATCACACAATAATGAAACCAGAGATAGATGGGAGCTTAGTCTCACACTCCACGTCATCCAAGAATCCTATCGTTCCTTCTGCAAGAAACAAAAACCACAGGAATCAGTCTCAAAAAGTGACATTCAAATAATCCTCTGTAATCAAAATTGGCAAAATTTAACAAGTTTCCAACATGAGGTAAAAGTGATCAAACAGAAAGTTTTAGTGTAATTGCTCCTGTATTTAAAAAAAAAAGTAAATATAGTATTTATTCATTTATGTTAATTAATTACATGCTATATCACCTATTGCTGGATGCATACATAGCTAACAGTATTTCAGATGTCAGTGGTGGGTATGACCTTTATCTTCGTGCTGGATATGGGAAATAAAGTCCCCAGTTTTTTACTTTCTCTTACCTATTGTGTTATACACGCGGGGCCTACGCTTACGCAACCATTAAAAATTTTGGTGTTCCCAGGCCAGCCAAGAGATTTAATCTCTCCAGCATGTCCTGTGTCTGTCCCTGGGGCCTCCTCCCTGTAGGACATGCCTGGAACACCTCACGCAAGAGATGCCCAGGAGGCATCCTAGTCAGATGCCCAAACCACCTCAGCGGGCTCCTTTTGATGTGTAGAAGCAGTGGCTCTAGTCTGTGCCCCTCCCAAATGGCTGCACTCCTCACCCTGTCACTAAGGCAGAGGCCAGTCACCCTTAGGAAGAACCTAATTTCGATCTCATTCTTTCTGTCACTACTCAGAGATCATGACCATAGGTGAGGGTAGGGATGTAAATTGACTGGTAAATTAAGAGCTTCGCTTTTACACTCAGATCCCTCTTCACCACAACAGACTGGTGCAGCATCTGCATCACTGCAGACAGAGCCCCAATCTGTCTGTCAATCTCCTTTCCCATCTTCCATCACTTGTGAATAAGACCTCAAGATACTTGAACTCCTCAACCTAGGGCAGCAACTCTTCCCTGAGCCGGAGTGGGCACTCCACCCTTTTCAACCTGAAGACCATGGCCTCAGACTTAGAGGTGCTAATTCTCATGCCAGCCATTTTACACACAGCTGTAGACTGTTCCACTGCAAATTGGAGGCCACCACCTGATGAAGCCAACAGGACCGCATCCTCCAGAAAGAGCAGACAAGATTCTGAGACCACCAAGGCAGAAGCCTTGGCTGGTCTGCCAATCAAGTGACACCGCCCCAGATCTCTACACAGTATTGCAGAGGCGTGTCAGCCAAGACAGCCCTACAACCTCCAGAGCCTTCAGGAACTCAGGGCAAATCTCTTCCACCCCAGGGGCCCTGCCACCAAGGAGTTGTTTAACCACCTCAGTGACCTCGCCCTCAGTGATGGGCAAGTCATCCCCCTTGTCCCCAGACTCTGCTTCACTACAGAAGGCGTGTCAGTGGGATTAAGGAGGTCCTCGAAGTATTCCTTCAACCACCTGACTATAGCCTCAGTTGAACTCAGCAGCACCCCACCCACACTACAGACCATGTGAGTAGAGCAGCCCTTTCCACTCCTGAGGTGCTTGACAGTTTGCCAGAATCACTTTGATGCCATTCGAAAGTCTTTTTTCATGGCCTCACCGAACTCCTCCTAAACCTGAGTCTTTGCTTCAGCCACTGCCCAAGTCATGTTCTGCTTGGCCTGCCGGTATCTGTCAGCTGCCTCTAGAGTCCCACAGGAGTGGGCTAATCAAGCTCGGTAGGACTCCTTGTTCTTGATGGCTCCCTTCATTCTGGTGACCACCATTTGGTTTGGGGATTACCACCACAACAGGCACCAACAACCTTGGACAGCATGTGGTTTGCACAGAGGTATAATAACAAAACACCATTCAGGTTCAGATCAGGCAGGCCGTTCCTCAGAATTACGCCCCTCCAGGTCTCACTGTCATTGCCCACGTGAGTGTTGAAGTCTCCCAGTAGGATGATGGAGTCACTGGATGGACCACCCTTAAGCACCCCGCCCAGTGACTCCAAGAAGGGTGGGTACTCGGAACTGTCATTTGGCGCATAAGTGCAAACAACAGTCAGGACCCATTCCCCATGCCCAAAGGCACAGGGAAGCAATCCTCTCATCTACTGCTGAAAACTCCAACATACAGGCAGAAAGCTGAGGGGATACAATACCCACCCCAGCTTGCCGCCTCTTACTGAGGGTAACTACAAACTGGAACAGAGTCCAGCCCCTCTCCAGGAGACTGGTTCCAGAGCCATACGTTGAGGTGAGTCTGATTATATCTAGCTGGTATCTCTCAACCTCACGCACTAGCTCAGGCTCCTTCCCCACCAGAGTGGTGACATTCTATGTTCCAATAGCCAGGGATTGGTACGCCAGAGCCTCCACCCCTGGCCACCGCCCGAGACACACAGTGCACCCGAGCCGTACGACGCCTTCTGTTGATGGTAGGCCAACAGGAGGGCAGGTCCACTTGTAGTATAAATTGGTATTACATGATTGTTTGCTCTGGACTCTGGCTAACGCGTTATTAACTCATTTTCAGTTACAAAAATCACAACACACAGATGTTTGGGGCATAACATTATACCAGTTGTTTCTTCAAATGATCAAGTTAAGGAATTTTAGAACATTTGGGACTATTTTATTTATAAAATAAACACTTTTATCTAAAGATGCAAGTAGTATATATTCTCGGAACAGAGACACACTTCTGCACAATGAAAATGTCATTCAAGTAATGCAAAATCCACTTTAGTGTATATTTCATAGTGTATCTTTAGTGTATCTAAAAAACTTATGGCATTAGTAATTTGTTTGTTATAACTTAAATAACTTAACTAACATTTTTGTTTTTAAACAATTAGTAGAGTTACCATCAGATGTTATCCTCCTCTTACTGATCAGTTATGTCTGACTCATCAGATTCCTCTGGCTGATCCATTTCTTCTGGCTGATCAGCTTCGTCTGACTCCTCAGATTCCTTGGGCTGATCAGTTTCGTCTGATTCATCAGATTCCTCTGGCTGATCAGTTTCGTCTGATTCATCAGATTCCTCTGGCTGATCAGTTTCGTCTGATTCATCAGATTCCTCTGGCTGATCAGTTTCGTCTGATTCATCAGATTCCTCTGGCTGATAAGTTTCGTCTGATTCATCAGATTCCTCTGGTTGATCAGATTCCTCTGGTTGATCAGTTTTGTCTGATTCATCAGTTTCCTCTGGCTGATCAGTTTCGTCTGATTCATCAGATTCCTCTGGCTGATCAGTTTCATCTAATTCATCACTTTCCTGTGGCTGAGTAGTTCCGTCAAACAAAAAAACTTCATATGTCTGAGTAGTTTCCTCTGGAGGGGTAGTGTCAT
>VUQJ01042349.1:0-13728 GCA_015108635.1 Andinoacara biseriatus
CACACACGCACACACACACACTCACACACACACACACACACACACACACACACACACACACACACACACACACAATTGAAATGTGCTACCATCGCACAACAGGTAGCTAATGTTGGAGAGGCAAAAAGAAAACTCTCCAGGGCACAAAACGGAAGAGGGAGAAGGATAAAAATATTCACGTTCACCTTGGAAACCAGGTAGAATGTTCACGTCTAAAGTGGAAACGTGGTGGAATGTTCATCTCCAACATGGCTGAATGAAAAAAAAGCTTTCTAAAGTGGTTTAAAGACAGTCAGTAAGTTCTGTCAGTGTATCAAGAGGAGGCTTTTAAATACTCAGGTTAGCTTAAGTTACTAGGAGTGAAAGAACAGCTCACTGTTCTGCACCTGTGTGCTGTAGTTACAATATAACAGATCATAACAAGAAAAATAAAGAAACTTGTAATAATTTGTTTGACTAGATGGTGAATCATAAAACAGAGAAATTATAGAAAAAATATAGAAATTATAGAAAAAAGCCTGTAATAGA
This sequence comes from Andinoacara biseriatus, assembly GCA_015108635.1. Classification (NCBI taxonomy): domain Eukaryota; kingdom Metazoa; phylum Chordata; class Actinopteri; order Cichliformes; family Cichlidae; genus Andinoacara; species Andinoacara biseriatus. The sequence goes on from VUQJ01042349.1 coordinate 529, forward strand.
AGTCTTGTATTTCATAAGTTCATGAATGAGTGAGATCTGCTCACATGAACACAGTAAACCTTGAGAGAGAGAGAGAGAGAGAGTGTGTGTGTGTGTGTGTGCGTTTATGTGCGTGTTAACGTGGGTTTAGGGGGGGGGGCACCTAAAAAAGTGTCTGCTTACACCTCACAAAGAATATAGCTGCACACCTGCAAACTGTAGAGACTAGAGAAGCAAACAGATGTAATTAGCTAGCAGAATCACATAAAGCAACATGAACGCAGAGTAACACACACCAAGTATTTCACTATTCATTATACATCATACCTTAAAGTTTTCACAATTTAAAGTGGTCCTTTGGTATTACATTTTCCCCACAGCTCTGATCTGTGGGTATACATTCAAAGCTAACAATTATGCCAGCCACATTAACCTCGCAATGCAACAGCAGAATTTCCTATTCCTGCAGGTTAATCATCAATTAAAGTATTTCACTTGGTTTTCAGATCTTCAGGTTATAGGAGAACATGAAAGTGTTAATTTAGTTATTTGTATGCTATATTTGGTCAGAATATTTTCATGGCTTTACTTTCTATTATACAGCCCTTTCTGATCTTTTACCAGAAATTTTATATTTTTCTCCAACCCACCAGATTCCACTGACAAAAAAAAAGAAAACATGAGAACATGGACTTTATGTTTCTCTCTGAAGTTTAACACATTAGTCCAAGTCTGAATTAAACCCAGCCACAAGGGGGCTGCAGTGTACTCCTAGTGCCAGTTACAAGCCTGGGTAAATGGGGAAGGTTGCACCAGGAAGGGCATCTGGCATAAAATCTTTGCCAACTCAAACATAAAGATAATCAAGAATGAGATTTCCATACTGGATTGGTCAGGGCCAGAGGTGGCAAAAGTACAGATATTCTGTGCTTAAACAGAAGTACAGATAATTGTTTAAAAAAATACTTTGGTAAAAGTTGCATTACTGATTCAACTTCTTGTAAAAGGGAAAACGTACAGGCTCTGAAATTTATTAAATGTAAAAAAAAGTAAAAAGTAGCTCTTTGGAAGACAGTTCTTTCTATTTTTGTGCAAAGCTAACTAAATCTTGTGCTATATTAATATAATAATAAAATAATAGTACACGAGACCACAAACTTTATTTCAATCTAAATTATAACTCTAATGAATGGACTCAGCTTGAACACTGTTATGTAGAACATGAGCAGAGAAAAAGATTTAAAAAAAAAAAAAGAAAGCTCCATTTGTTGTTGCCTACATTGCATACATAGATGGTGACTCATCACCTAAACAGAAAAATCAGTGCAGTCAGGGGTTAAAGTTGGATTCAGCAGTTGGAGGAACCATAAGATTTGTTGTAGTGGCTCAGTGTGTGGAAAAGAATTACACACTTTCTATTGAGAATTCCAGCAGATTTTCTTTGTATGATCAACTGACCTGTACTCACTCTACAAGATGAATAGTGCTATAGATGATACATTTTTTGCCTCTTTCCTAACTTTGTATCCGATAAGCCCTGGTGATGCAGGATACACCAATAGGATTGCCTTTTATGTCTTTTGGGCACAAATATGTTTGATGTTTGAAGACATGTCGTGGTGTGAAATGAAAACTTCCCTCAGATGCCTTAAACCTGAAGTAACAAGCTTGTTCTGAAAAAGGAAAGAATAGAAAATACAGACATTTGTGTTAAAATGTAAGGAGTAAAAAGCTGTCAGAAAAATAAATACTTAAGCGAAGTACAAATACTTTAAAATTCTACGCACGCACGCACGCACCCACCCACACACACACACACACACACACACACACACACACATGCAGCACAATGGGTTTTGTTGAATGATGTCAGTACATATAGGTTCCACAGGCTGAATGTCAGAAGAAAAAGAGGAATTATGGAATAAGGTGGATAAAGTGGTAGTGTCCCTAGGGGGCTGTGATTGGAGCAGACATCAATGGACACAGGTGAAGAGAAAAGAGGTGATGAGGAGGCGCTGACAGGTATGGTGTTAATGAGAGAAATACAGAAAGACAGATGGTAGTGGATTTTGAGTCAAAGATGGAAATGGCTGTGGTGAACATGGTGAACATAGGTTAGGTTCCTGACTTCTGGTTAAGTGGACGTATGTCTTGCTGCCACTGCTTACCACTGTAAACTTTTTGCCGTTTTGATGGTTTTAGTTGACGATGTTTTGTATTCTCTGGCCAAATAAATGTTTGCACACGCGAGCTACCTTCTCCTATGATACACAATCCAGTTATCGTCTCGCTTTGTCTCTACCCAGTCGGGCTAGTATTGGCTTGGCCAAAGACTAACCTGTTCCGTGACCTCACCTACCGCATAATGTGGGCCAGCCAGATCTGCCTGGACTCTTCTGCCACTTTTTATCCAACCAGTGTCAAGTCTCCTTCAATATACAGCTGCTGAGCTCCTTGGACTTCACTGGCACCTGTACAATTTGCCACAGGTGATGCTGCATCTCCACCCAGAGATTGCTCTCTGATAGGTTCAGATTATTTTATTAAACAAGGAACACTCACACACAGACAGTTTTTGGTATCTCGCTAGCGAGGAGGAAGCACCCCACCTCTGAGAGGAAGTAGTTTCTCAGCACAACTTTCTTTTGCAGCAGCTTTTATTTCAAAGTAAAAGTCACATGGTTTTACAAAAGCAGTTTTACAACATAAGTAATAAAACAGCGTTCTTGGCTCTTCTTAATCTTATATGGTGGTGAAAAAAAACCCATGGAAGGTATACATTAGCCAAGGTGTACGTGACTTCCTGTGTGCATACAATATGTGTTTGTGTGTGTGTGTATGTATGTATCTGTGTTTGCTGTGGGGGATGTGTTTGTGTGTGTTTGTGTTGCAGGCTTGAAACAGCCCATATAAGTGAACTGCAGTGACATTCTTTAAGGAAAGTCACCACATGTCCTAATTTAAAATATAAAGAAACAGTATAATATAAAAACAACTTATGACAACAGAAGATATGATAACTCATAGGAAACCAAGATATAAGTTCACATAATAATTCCAACACTCTCCTGCCTCACCAGAGATATATTCACCATGGAGCTCGCCTGAATTTCAAGCTCGACACATCAAAACCCATACACTCCATCTGGTCCATCACTCATTGGCCTCACAGAAATGCCACCCCATCTGCTGATCTCAGCCTATTGGCCAGCCCAGCCAGGTCGGTGAATCTGTCCGTCAAACACGCCTCCACCGCTGTCAGCTTCGGCCTACATCCATTCACTCTTGAACAAAGGACATCTCACCCAGGATCTCCTCACTGACTGTAAGTTTGATTTTCTCTTTTTGACTGAAACCAGGCAACAACCCATGGACTTTTCTCAACTTAACAACTCCACTCCACCAGGCTTTGTTTATATCTGTCAACCCCATGGCTCAGGTCGCAAAGGTGGTCTCGCGATAATTCAGCACGAGAGGTGGAATGTCCTCCCTGTGTCTGTACCCACTGTTCGAGTTTATTGTCTGTAAATTGTCTGGACACACTCCCACCAAATCAACTCACTATAGATCAATAGAATATCAGTATATCAATAGAACCTTCAGAGCCCTAATTATAATAATATGTATGAAGGTAATCCATAGTAACTGCATAAGGTAGCTAAAGAGTGCACTAACCCACAAAGAAATTGAAAACCATTTTCTGTATCTACGTACATATTATGCTAGATACAGAAACACCATAGATACAGAAACACCATACATACTAATGCACACAATAAAGCGCATGGAGTGCGTTTTGTTGTTAGCTCTTTCTATGTGATTTTTGCGAACCCGTTAGAAGAAGGATACAGCGTTCTGGGACATGTTGAATGCATTATACGTGAGTGTAAATTCTCTGGTTTTATATGCAAAAAGACTTATTGCTCTGTTGTATGTGGTTGCAATTTTACTGGCATGCAAAAGCAGTTGGCAGTCGGGAGCGCTGGCGCCCCCGTCAGTCCAAAAGAGTTAATGGGGGACTTCAATATTCACATAGACAATAACAATCCTCTCACCAAAGACTTTTGGTTTTCATCAGTTCACCAATTTCCATACTCACACCAGAGGACATGCTCTGGACTTAATTTGTTGCTCTGGCCTCACCCCTTCCAACTGCTCTGCAGACAAACTTCCTTTTACAGATCATTTCTTGCTCTCATTCAGTGTTTCACTCTGTCTCTACCCAACTAAAGCACCACAGCCCATCTCATAAAGGAACATCAGGGACATCAACTTGGATATCTCTCTGCAAACATTGCTAGTGCTCGGATTCCTGACCATTCTTCCACCCCAGATGTATTGGCTGCTCAATATAACACTTGTTTAACTGGCATTCTCCATTCTCTCATCCTAGTGAAAACACAGCCTGTTTCCTTCACTCATCCTGCACCCTGGTTTACCCCTCAACTCAATCAAGGAAAACCAAAGGGCGTCAATTAGAGCATCTTCATAAAAAAAACTGGTCTGACTATCATATAGACACGTACGAATCTCACTTATCACAATATAAGGACTCAAACCAAATCTGCCTACTACTCTGGCCTTATTTCCTCCAATGAAGGCAACACTAAGACCATGTTTCCAATGATAAATAATATTCTCCACCCCCTGACTTATTTCCTTCTTATTTTTACTCTACTGTGACCTGTGACTCTCTTATGTTGTTCTTCCGTGAAAAAAAATCAACGAAATTCACGAACACCCATGTCCTGTTTATCCTCCCCTCCCCCCATCTGAACTTTCCCACCTCTGTCAGCTGCTCTCAACCTTTCAACTATCATCTCCCTCTGAAATCACTGACCTCATCCAAGCCCTCCACATGTATACTTGATCCTCTTCCTACAGCTCTGGTTAAATCCTGCCTCCCCTCTCTCCTCCCCTTCATATCTGCCATCATTCATTTTTCCCTTACCACTGGAATTGTTGCTGCTCTCTTCAAAACTACACCAGCCACCCCAATTCTGAAAAAGCCAGGTTCTGATCCAAACAACTACAAGAATCTTTTCCCCATCTCTAACTTATTCTTCATTTCCAAGATACTTGAAAAAAACGTTGCTATTCAACTTCACACCCATCTAACTCAAAACAGTCTTTATGAACAATTTCAGTCTGCTTTCCGCCCCCGCCATAGCACAGAAACTACTCTATAGAAAATCACAAATGACCTTCTCATGGCAGCTGCCTCTGGATTATGCTCCTCCTCATCTTCCTTGATCTGAGTGCAGCCTTTGACACTATCTCCCACACCATCCTTCTCTACAGATTATCTTCTATTGGTATCTTCCACACACCTCTTGACTGGTTTTGTTCTTATCTCGGAGGCCACACTAATCCAACGTTGGCAGTTTCTCCCTCACCATCGACAGCTCCTCAGTTTTTCCCTCCCCTCAGGTTAAGAGTCTGGGTATCATCCTTGATAGCACTCTATCCTTTCACTCCCATATCAATAATATTACCCAGTCTGCATATTTCCACCTGCGAAACATAAATCACCTCTGCCCCTCCTTTCCTCTCCCATACCACCTCCATCCTTGTTCATAGTCTCGTTACCTCCTGTATTGACTATTGTAATTCCCTTCTAATTGGCCTCCCTCAAAACTATATAATGCCTTTGACTTACATAGCGCTTTTCAGGGTACTCAAAGCGCTTTACAGTTTGGTGCACTAGTCATTCAATCATTCCTCAATCATTCTTGGTAAGCTACTAATGTAGCCACAGCTGCCCTGGGGCAGTCTGATAGAAATGTGGCTGCCAATTCGTGCCTACGGTCCCTCTGACCACCATCCAACACCAACCACATACACACTTAGGCAATGTGGGTTAAGTGTCTTGCCCAGGGACACAATGACACCATGCACTCAGACGGGGACTCAAACCAGCGACCCTCCGGTTGCAAGGTGTGCACTGACCCACTGCTGCACTGCAGTGGGTGGAATCTCATCTATCAAACAAACTGCAATTTGTTCATGAAAAAAGTTAATTATGGAGTTCCACAGGGTTCATTTTTATGCAGATGATACCCAACTTTATCTATCCACGAATCCTGTAGTTTTAGTTTAATCTTTGTAAATTTTGTATTCATGTTATCAGGCATTGATAAAAGCTGCCTGACTTGTGTCTTGCATTTGGGTCCTCACTTCCAAACGCTCCACACAGTCTGCCTCCACAGCCTGTAACAGTATGAAATGAACTTGTTGGTTGTGGCAATAAAAATGAATATTTTGAATCAACTGCCTGTTTTCTCCTAAATCTACTATGTGACTATGTACAGAAAATTTTTTTAGTACCCTTATAGCACATTCTTACCTTGAAACAATTTATTTGTGGGAGTTGGGCATATTTGATGATTAATATATCAACATGGATTCCCAAACTCCCAAAAAGTAGGGTGAAATACTTTTATCTCCAGAAAAATTAAATACATACCATATTTGTATAAACCACACTCCTGTCAGAGGACACACTAATGCTTAAACTTGCAACACAGCCTAACATCTTCCAGCAGAGTCAATGTTCCAATCAGTCAACAGGAAATGAAATACAAAGTGAGACTTTCAAATGACCGTCATAATGTTCATGCATCAAGCAAAAGTATCAGAAAACAGCACACACACTCACTGAAGATAGAAATATGCTAGGTGTGTCTCTCTTTTCCACCTTACTTTTGAATATCCTAGGTCATGCAAGACTCTGCATAAGAGAGAGGCAGGATATGTTTGCACAGCAACGTGTGTGCATTTGCGGAGCACACCCACAACAGCATAAAGTCTGAAGGCATGGCTTACAGAGTTGTGACTGATACTTGGATGGTTGGCGAGGTCCATCAGTTCTTTCCACTAACTGCTCAAATTCATGGTAAGCCAAATCAAACCTTAAGCCACTGGGAAGTGTCACAGTGCTCCTAATGGCCAGTCTGCAACTGGTATGCACTATTTGATTTTTGGGGATTTACTCTTCAAGACGGCTAAATTAATACTTATATGACATCACTATGCTGGCATTTATTGACATGACATGTACTCTTCATTCTTTTCTTTGCCATTTTTTCTTCTATTTTTAGTATCAGTCAGATTTTTTATCATTTAGTCATACTAAGGAGCCACAGATAATGTCATAATCTAGGGTTTTATGTTTTTGTCTCTTTTGTTCCTGCACGTGTTTCTGCTTTCGTATTAATACATGTCTTAAAAACACTGATCACACATAGCTGTCTTTGAGCCGGTGCTGTAGGAGCAGCAAGGATGAACTCACAGTTTTGTGAACTAAAGCAGCACTAACCTTGCCATGCAGTATGGTAATCTTTAGCCTTGCACTCCCCATAACTAGACCTTGAATCAAGTAGTTTATTTCAATAAATAAATAAACATGTAACAGAGAGCATAGCAAAGACAAGGTCATAACACCAGCCCTGAAGATGAAAGAAGTTCACCAGCAAACTCCATGTCATATCATACACATAATTTGAATACATGTTAAATATTTATGTTGTGTTTAAGCTGAACATATTGAACAAATAAGAAAAGGAAAAAAGTGATGAGGAAAGATTGTTGATATGATTTCAATAAAAGACATATAGATTAAAAATATTTTCTGATTTAAGAAGTAATAAAAGATTCAATGCATATTTTTAAATTTTTTAAAATGCTTGTTGGTGCCTGCAGAGAGCATTAGTTTACTTCTGCTTCTGTCCAGGCCTTTCTTTCAATGTTTTCTCGTTGCCCATTTCTGTTTGGGTATCCTCCGGGATTAGAAAAACAAAAACAAAAACCCAAACCCAAAACAAACAAACAAAACAAACAATTACTGCACACACAGTGATATCATAGCTGTGCTGCAGTTCTAATTATGTTCTACAGAGGATTATCTTAGGGGGTGCACGTCCTATAACAGTTAAGGATGTTTCAGTTACGATGCTTTTTGTCTTTCCTCTGTCAAAGTAAAACATTTGGAACAGGAAGCGATACTGCTGTATTTCTAAGGTTTCTTAACCAGGGTGAAGATGTGTGATGACCATCCCAAATTTTCTGTGACATTGATTTCTACGAACCTAAGTCTGTTCACCTGTTCCACCTTAGCTCCACTTGTGTAAACATGGACTTTGTGTCTATGCCTCCAGCAATGAGCTCCTTAGGTTGTTGACCGTGAGGAGTGGGATATTCTTTGTTAACGACATTTGCTGAATGCAGATGCAAAAATTGCATAACTCTTAAATTGATTTAATTGATTAAAATCAATTAGAATGACCAGTCACATTGAAAAGGTAAGTATTCCCCTTAAATCTATGATGCCGTTAAAGCTGCAAAGTCAGAATTAGGGATTCCAGTTCAGGTGGCAATGACTAGAATCCCACTGAGTTGGACTGATTTAAACCTCTGACATTGAGCGTGTGGCGTCATCGTGAAAATATTATAGTTTGGGATTGCCTTGCTATATCAGGGACTGAGCCACTGAATCCGCTATGAATAATTTATAATTTCAAAGGATGCCAAAAAAAAAAAAGAACTTGAACCTTTTAACAGAATAATATAATTAGAATTACAGTACAGCTGTAATTCTGAGGGAAAAAAAGAAGGTGTTTGGTGGAGGAAAGAGGATAAGGAAACTTGGTGGTGGAATGAGGAGATACAGGAAACTATTCAAAGGAAAAAGTTAGTGAAGAAAAAGTGGGATCATCAGGGAGATGAAGAAAGTAGACACGTGTAGCAGGATAGTAGATATATGGCAAAAAGAGAGGTAGCAAAGACAAAGGAAAAGGCTATTATTGGACATTAAGGAAGGAGAAATCTTAGAGAGAGAGAAAATGCCTGAGGAATGGAGAAGTGTACTAGTACTGACTGTTTTTTAAAGCTTTTGCAATCGGAATTATGACCTGAATGCACTGTTGTGCCAAACAAACCTGCTTTTTCCAAGATGAGCTCTATAGATTCTCTAAAGGCTCCTCTTGTAAGCCTTTTCCCTTTTCTTTTATTTATTCATTTGTGTTGTTAACATAAATGTTTATATACTGTAGCAACGGCAGATTTGACAGGTGGGGAAAAAAAAGCAAGAAATGAGGATTAAATGTCAGGAGTGCCAGCGAAGTAAGTGAGGGTGGTACAGGAAATGTATGAGGACAGCGAGACAGTGATGAGGTGTGTGATAGGAGTCACAGGGCTGGGATTATATCAGGGATCTGAGTTCCTTTTTATTTGCTGTGGTGATGGGCAGGCTGACAGATGAGGTCAGGCGTGAGTCTCTGTGGACTATAATGTTTGCAGATGACATGGTGTTCTGTAGTGAGAGTGGGGAGCAGGTGGGGGAGAGCCTGGAGAGGTGGAGGTATGATCTGGAAAGAAGATGAATGAAAGTCAGTAGAAGCAAGATAGAATGTGTGTGAATGAGAGGGAGACAGGTGAAGCTGTGAGTAGTAGAGCTAGTGAAGGTAGATGCGTTTAAATATCTGGGGTCAACCATTCAAAGCAATGGACAGTGCCCAACAGAGATGAAGTAGAAAGTGCAGGGAGGGTGGAGTGGGTGGAGACGAGTGTCAGGGTGAGAGTGAAAGAGAAGAGAAGGTTTACAAGATGGTAGTAAGACCTGATTTGATGGATGGTTTGGCGACAGTGACAAAAAGGCAGGAGGCCGAGCTGAAGATGTTAAGATTTTCATCTAGAGTGACCAGGATGAACAGGATTAGAAAGGAATACATCAGAGGGACAGCTCAGAGTCAGAGAGGCCAGGCTGAGATGGTCTGAACATCTGAGGAGGAGAGATGGTGGATAAACTGGAAAAGGATGTTAAAGATGAATTTCTTTTCACAGGGCCAGGCAGTTTTGGACTTTTTTTTCAATTAATAAATAAAATCCTCATTTAAAAATGGCATATTTGTACTTACTGAGGTTATCTTTGTCTAATATTAAAAGTTGTTTGTAACATTTAAGTGCAAAAAATATGCTAAATAAATAAATAAATCAGGAAGGGGCCAAACACTTTTTCACAGCACTGTAACTATACCCAGTCCTGTTTTCTGCCCTGTCTTCATCAGATTGTCTGTTTCTGTTCACTGGAGTTGTGTTGCTGTGTTGCCCCGGCGAAGGTCGTGCTTTGGTTTCTTGATTTGTGTTTAGTTTGGACTTGTTTTTTGTACAAAAGCCAAATAAAGGCTGTTTTCCTGTTTACACCATCTTTCTGTGTTTGGGTTCTCTCTGCATCACCCAATTAACCCTAACCTTGCAGATAATTTAATTTTCTTCTTAATTATTCCTGACTCGGAATCACAGTGATCAGTGTTACCATCACGAATGCAAAAAGGAAAGAGGAAACTAATTTTGCAAAAAAATTTCAAATGCAACCTCTTTAGCCACAGGGATATGTCATGATTTTTGACTTTGATGATTGTTTCGCTGGTGAATATCCTGTGTGCATAGCATCGAAAATTGAAAAGAATTGAAGAGTCATGTCTCTGTAGTAAACAGAGACGGTGTATGTCATTGCCCCTCTCTTTTCTAAACAGTCTAATTGTCTTAATCAACATAAACACACTTGCTCTACTGTTGGGCCAAGCAATAGCAAAGCCCGGGTTTTCTAACTACCCACTCAGTGCAAATGACTCTTTTGCTACACTGATATGTTGATGGGAATTAGCAGATTTGTAGATTATAATCACACCATGTTTCCTTAGAGGCAGAGCCGGTTAAAGAGGAGTTTTATGGAATAATTGGATAGGCAAATGAGAGTGCAGCCATGAACAAAAGACATTAAAAAGAATTCCCTTGCTGAGAGCACTGTGCTACCTGGAATGTTGAAAGCCTTCAGAACAGGTGATTAGACAGGAGTAGATGTCATTAAAACTCCATTAGCACAAAACCCAGCCCCCAGTGCTCACTGCAATCACATACGGGCAGACACACACTGGTGAGGTAGATCATAAGTGTTTGTGTGTGTGTTTGAAAAAACTTGTGTGCATCTGCTGAGTATCTAATGACTCATTTAGGACCCCTACCCCTGGGAAACGTGACAGTAAGGACCCTCTTGCGGCTGGCTCACTAAGTGCCTGCTTATTAATTAAACACAGCTGAGGCTCAGGGGATAGCAGCAATCCTGCATCAGCTTGTCAAGTTTCACTCTGTATGGGGGGTAAATGAACAGTATCCTTCTGCAAATGCAGCACAGCTTGCACACTTTTTGGTTCCATGCTTCAGAAATTATTACAAAAAAATTCTTGGATGGCCATAACAACAGATACTGACACGTGGTAAGTACGGGATGGCTTCCCCGCTGTTTTACAAATGTAGAAATCCAAATAGCCCTGGGTGTGGAGGTAAATGTATGTAGTAGGTTTTCAGCCCAGGGAATTGATAGAGGTGTAGTCCTAGAATACAGATTTCAGCCACATCTTGAGAACGAGAGAATTGAATCAGCAAAGTGGTGCTGTGAATGCCAATTATCATTCTACCATTAAAAACTCTTTCCCAGCCTAGTAATTTCCCTCCAATGTGTTTTTCTAATTATGAATTAAACTCAAATAAGCCAGGGTAATGAACCCAGTTTTATCCTTTTCTAAATCCATAGTTTTTTCTCCCTGAGTGCCTATATCGCTGAACACAACAAGCAGGCTTTACCTTTTCTAAGTTACGATTCTAGAGGTGTTTGAGGTAGTATTCTTTATTCTCTGTTCTTCATATATACAGCCCTCCAGGTAGTGCCTGTATCACCTCTGATTCAACTTTCTTGTAAGCCTTTGTGTAATGCGCTTGCATGACTTTCCTGTAAACAGCTTTTGCAGAAATGCAATTAGCTTTGTTGTGATGCCCCAAATATTGTCTTTGTTTGCATTTTGGTGGGAGCCAAGAAGAACTGTAATAACAGACAAAACCAATTGCTTGTGAGTTTCAAGTGAATGCAGGAGAGTGCCACTGGAGCCTATTGAAGTGAAAGCTGAGCTCAGGCAGACTCTGACTGCAGTGACAGTTGCTCTTCCCACAGCCAATAAACCCTAAAGCTACATTGACACTAAAAATAAAGATGAAAATAAAGAAGCTCTGCGTGACCATGTGTGTGAATCTGTTGCACGGGCCCGGGTGGTGTGCCGTGACAGCTTTTTGCATCTTTGATGCAGAAAGCACAACTGGTCAAAACTGCCATTTGGAAGTGGCAACAAAAAGTATTTCGGAAATTTATATATTTTGTCAACTCTGATGAAAAGACAAAAGTTTAAAGAAACAAATGAGGAAAATAACCTGAAATTATCCCATTTGCAACTGAATTTCAAAAATGAAAGTAATTATTTTAAAGTTTCTAAACTTAGCACAAAAAGTAAGGAAATCGGTCACATAATTTGGTTGATTACTTCTTTGTAGTAACAATGCTTCCAATCAATAAATTTTATACCTTTGGAAAGCATATTTATTTCTCCTTAAGATATCACATTTGCAAGGAAAAATGCATTTGTAGGTTGAGCAGCAGAGTTGAGTATGTGGGTTGCACCCATTAAAAAACTTGCCAAAACTTCTCTGCCAATGCCAAACAGCTTGTTCTGCTATTGACTCTTGTACTGAGCTCCTGGTACCCTAAGTGCTAACAATCAGGCCCTTCATCATTGGGGGAAATGTCAGTGCAGAGAGATACTGAGATGAGATCCTGCAACCGGTGGCAATCCACATCTCCACAGTTTGCGACTGAACTGACTCCTCCAAAGCTCATCTACACAGAGGGGGGGGGTTTATCAAAGACGAGCTCCAAAAAGGATGGAATGACCTGCCTGCAGTCCTGACCTCATCCCCATTACACATTTATAATTTTCTACTCTACAGTCATGGCCAAAAGTTTTGAGAATGATGCAAATGTTAATATTTACAAAGTCCACTGCTTCAGTTTTTATAATGGCAATTTGCATATACTCCAGAATGTTATAAAGAGTGATCATCTTAACAGCAATTAATTGCAAAGTCAATATTCGTCTAGAAAATGAACTTTATCCCCCAAAACACATTTCAACTTCATTGCAGCCCTGCCTTAAAAGGACCAGCTAACATCGTTTCAGTGATTGCTCCATTAACACAGGTGTGAGTGTTGATGAGGACAGGGCTGGAGATCAATCTGTCATGATTAAGTAAGAATGACACCACTGGACACTTTAAAAAGAGGCTGGTGCTTGGCATCATTGTTGCTCTTCTGTGAACCATGGTTATCTCTAAAGA